>UCOJ01000812.1:0-62443 GCA_900474305.1 Cecidostiba fungosa | reverse complement strand
ATGTACCTCACACTGCTAACATTTCTATCAAGAAACAGTAACACAGACAATAGTCTATGTTGCTGCGGCAATGAGCTTCCGATTTCGAAAAACCAACATACATACATACATATACAAACTTATTATATTGTCAAACCAATTTATATAGAAAAAATATAATTCTCCCTTAATAAGGCTCCCTTAATTGCTTTTGAAAAAAATGTATGTCAAAGTTAATTTAAGTATGTGGAAATTTCGTTGAATCCCATAATGTAATTGTCGAGTTATAAAAAGTACAACGTAACTATAGCAATTCGATATATAATGCATAATAACTGCTAAACAAATTACATTCTATTGAACTGCAATAAATAAATATAAAAGTATAAACGATTAAATTTTTTTTTTAATTTATTCAAATGGTGCAAAAATTTCGAAGTATACGATATACAACAATGAATGGACATGCTTTAGGAATGGAAATACATCAAATGAAATAGTACAGGTGCCTTTTAATAATTTATAAATAAACGAGTATATTAATAACGTTGTCGAAAGTTAGATAGGATCTACTTCTTCTTCAGAAGATGGTCGACAAGTCCTTTGAAAGCCTTGAGACCTTCTCCGTTGGTCTGCTCGTATTTTGGTGCCTCAGCCTTTACCCTATCGAACCATTTAGCGGTGTTTTTGTACTTGCTGACGTCGACCTCAGCTATCTGTAACGAAGAAGAAAGATGAGCAATCAGCGCAATTGATGCGGAATTAAAAGAATGATTGGCTTTCGTTTATAATAGTGTATACCGAGAAGTTGGAGTAGGTGACGACGGTGACGAGGTCAGCAATAGTTAGGTTGCTTCCAGCGAGGTACTTCTGACCATCGAGGAATGTCTCGAGGAATCCAAGATTGTCGTGAATCTTCTCGAGCTTGGTTGGATCAGCTGGTGCTCCACCGAATACTTGAGGGTACTGAAATCAAAATATCATCCATTTTGAGCTTCCGAAATGTACAACAGAATTTATGTATGACATTTATGTAATATACTCACGAAGTAGTCAGCAAACGATTGATACAGACTCACGTCGAAGTACAATCGCTGGTTCACGGCGGCACGCTGTTTCGGATCCTTGGGGTAGAGCGAGTCGTTCTTTCCGTACTTTTCAGCCAAGTACTGGCAGATAGCTCGACTGAAATCGTAATTGTAGTTTGAGTGTTTTCTATTTTATATACAAGTTATGTATTTAGAGAAAAAACAAGCAGGTGTCTTTCACCTTTCCCACAGGTAGAATCCATTGTCGTCGATGGTCGGCACGGTATGCTGTGGATTCATCTGCAAAAGCGAAAGGATACTGAATAAGCATGACTCGTCGTATTTTCCAATTAGTATATACATGTATGTTTAGAGTCATGCATGAGACATTGTAGATAATTATTCAATATAGGCGAGTGAGAAAACCACACACACACACACGTATATATATAATACAAGGTCGCCGTAGGTATTACACGCGAGAAGCGCGGCAATACCCATTACACAGTCGTACGGTCTGCCTTTGCTACTCTATTTTCCGCATTTTTACTATACACAGGACTAGACGCGTCTACGAGTATTGATGCGTTCCGTTTTTCGCGGATCGATCGTCGCAGGTTCGCGCCAGCTGCAACTATACACGCGCTGCTGGACTTTTTTTCTTATCTTTTTCTTCAAGAATCGCGAAAGCTATCTTTTGTTATTTGATTTAGCTGCGTTTGCTATCAATTATTTACGCTACTTAGAGTTTGCCCCAGATTTGAATTTTTTTTTTTTCGTTCAAACTTTTTCGATCAATGGAAATAAGGCTGATTCTCTTTCCAAGTAACGAGCTATTATATACGGTGAGAATAAAAAACAAGAAAAAAATATTTACGGCTTCTACGTAATCGCGTGTAAATCTCTATTACGAGTAGGTATACTACTCCCGTCGAGCGTAACGTCTTTTTTTTCTTCTTTTTTTGCTATATATTGATTTACCCATGAGCTCAATTGCGCGACGATTGTGAAATTTTCTTTATGCATGTAATGGCCAGGAGAATCGTTCTATAGGTATATCATACTTGCCTTGATGAATTCGGGCTTGAGGTGTTCCTTGGCCATGAGGTCGGTGTGCTTGAGGTTGAGTTCGACGCCAAGGGCGGCGGCAACCAGACGGACAGCACGGCATGGAGCGCTTCCGGGAACTTGGTACAGATCAATAGGCATTTTCGATTCTGAAATAATTAACGAGTGTTAAACACTTTGTGATGTTTAACAATTTAAAAATGAGGAAAAATAAAACGACGTTCTTTTTCCTTTCGCGTTGTAGAGGTATGTGTATGTGTATATTATACTGCAAAGGGAAGTGCGGTCATTTCAACGTAATCGCTCGGATACATGGGAGCGGTTGCAACGAGGCGGTCGCTGCAAGTGCCTACGCACTCGATTGGACGCATTCCGCAACTGCCAAGCTATATATGTATTGTTTTATCTGTATCCAAGAACTTGCTATGCTACGCGAAAAAAACCGGCTATAATAATATACGACACGGCGTATATAATATTATGTCAACGGGCAGTGCGATGACATCCTTTCTCTTTGTATACATACAGTACCGGAGGATTAGAATCGATAGGTTATTATAACGTTTTATACAGCAGCGTCAAATTTTACATTCTAGTACGTATTATTACTCTTTCTTTCCCCGAGCGCAACGATGTGCGTTAAGAACAAAAATTGCGAAGGTCTATTCTTCATTAATGAGAGATCCGTCTCTCGAGATTCTCAAGGTTTTTTTGCTATCTCTTTTGCACAAGCAGTTATATACTCTCGATCGCATGGCAACAACGGTATTACAACTGCAGGTATATAATATAACGCTTCGATATTTTTCAATTTAAATTTATTATATAAATGTTATTTATTATTATTTTTCATGTGGAATTTTAATCTCTTTTTATATTGCACTTAAATAGACTCGTCGAAAATTCGACTTCTCCCATAATACACACAATCGTCAATATCGAGTCTAACAACTTGCCCCAATAAAAGCTGCACCGATAAGATAACAAATATGGCACACGCACAGCGAGATCGTTATCTCAAGATTTCAAGATTGCAGAAACTATTATAGGATAATCATCGACGAAAATATCAAAGAAAGCACACACTCACAGTTTGTCGAGAACTCGAAGTGAAAAATCAGCAGCAGTTGAAGAGAGTATGAGAAACACGGTGTCTGTATACTGTGCGAGAGTCGCGAACAGTCTAACAGCGCAACGTTCGCCGCTACGACGTTTATAAACTCGGCAATAGTCGGCTTCTGGCCGCGCACCGGCAACTCGCCGGCTCCACACCCACACGCACTACACACACACACACATGCACGAAGCAAGAACTTGATTGCTCACATGTGGTGTTTCTAAACCTGCTGCGCAACTGGTGTGAGTGAAATACTCGACTCGCGCAGATACTAAGTGTGGAAGGAGTCTAGTCATGGTTTGATAGCATCTCTCACTCTCTCGGCCCATACCCGCACACACGTATATATACGAGAGTCATCTGATGCGACGATGCTAACCGTTTTATAGGAGATACATATTATGCGCATATATAATGATCGCACATGCACGTAGGTGTATAAATGTATCAGTGTACAGTTGAATGCATCGAAGAATTTCATTGATTCTGAATGTTCGCGCTTATGTTTACTCAGTGACGTAAGGTTATTTTCGATCGGTATATTATAGAAATGTTTTAATCAAGCAGTGTTTAATTGCAGATTGTTGATATCGTTAAGTAAAAGTGGCGCCAATGCATGAAAACCGGCGGAAACTGTAACTTTTCATATCTACTGATAAACAATCAAACTTTCCGTGTACGACGGCTAAATTTAGATGATAACGTTCTCAGAATTGCCGAGTCATTGTGAAACTGGACTTTTCTAAGGTGACTCGATTTCTTGACGGAAATATGCCGTTTTGGATTGATGCGGACGTGCGCATGAATAAGCGAACTTGATGTCCTAATGTCAAATCATCAAAATGTCATCGACTGATCTCGTTTGTGGGCTTGATTTCAAAGTAAACCATAATTTAGAATCACAATTAAGTGAAAGTAGCATCTGTATAGAGTTTTATTTTTATAGATCGAGAGCAATATTCCGTTATACTGCATCGACTCTCACAAATTAGAAGATTATTGATATGGACACTTCACAATCTTTAAAAAATTTCGAAATTAAAAATGGGCTATATAATGATAATATTGCCTTGGATTATATGAACGGAAACCACATACATCAATTATTATTATGAAAAGATACTACAGTAGCTAGTTACGAGCTTTACGACTCGATAATGAATGTAAAAAAATTTAAGAAACTTTTTTTACAGCCGAGTACATTTATTAGATTTTTAAAACTCGCTGCGATGTATTCACAGTAAATGCGTACATCAGGCGCTGGAAGGGCAGAAGGTGTTCTCATCTCTGTGAGAAGCCACATCAATACAGATCTAGCGTTGTGTGATGATACTGTGGAACAGCTCAATATAAAAATCTCCCACTCTTCGGTTAAACTTATTGTTGTCCTACATTCCTCCTGATTCTGCTGCACAAGTCTACAGCAATCACATAAGGAATTTAGAAGATGGCTCATCAGATTTCCTGACTACCAACCCCTATAGCGTTGGGAGACTTTAATTTACCAAACATAGTATGGACCTTCAGCCCGCTTCTGCTCCCCCAAAAACTGCTAAACCTGCAGTTTGGGGAACACCCCTGAACCTACTCTTCGCTCCTGCGGTATTGAAAAGGGCTTATAGCTTATATAGCCCGTGTAATAATAAATAAATAAATATGATTAATAATAATTTCACATTTTATTACATTTTACATCTCTGAATATGTCATTATAAAGTATTATGAAAAGATCTGATGACTAGAAAGATACTAAATTAAAATACAATTTTATCGGAATTGTGATAATTTTTCTTTCAAATATGGCTCATAATAATTTGCTTTTTGCTCGAAGACGAGTATACGACTCTCTGTTTGCTTCAATCTTGCGCTTAATGCATTAGAAGCGAAGGCAGCTCGTTCTTGGGCTAATATTTGTTTAAACTAAAAATTTAAAAGAAAATTATTGATTGTAAAAAAAGAATGAATTTATAAGAATTTAAAAGAGTAGTCTTCTTTAACAATAATTTAACGTTACCTGTGCTAACTGTGGTTTTTGTCTTATTTCTGATGCCAAAAGATCGAGCAGGTACGTAAAGATCTCGTTTGAGTTAAGTCTAAAAAAAGTATTTGTTTTTATAAATACAGCAGGAACCAATTTTAACGTAAGCGACATTTATCTCTACCTTGATTGGATTTTATCAAATTCTTGATTAATAAAATTTAAGCATACATCGATTCGCTTATTATCTCCTGACGGGTATAAGCATACCGATTTAAATACTGATAATACTTGATTTGCGGGAATCACCGACTTGTTAAAGGTTGTCATATTAAGAAAATTATTTAATATGATCATATTTTCTGAACATGCCAAATATATAAGTGAGTATTCTGATAAGGTTTCTTGGTATTTTTTCAACATCTTATTCCATATGGTTTCGTTTGCGCCATTCAAGCCAACACAGCGAGCCCATTCTTGTAAATCTACAGAAGCTTTTCTAAAAAATGAAGATTACGTTGTTAGTAAGAGTATTGAACAAAAATACATTAAATTGGTACTTAAATTCTATCTATATCGACAAAAATACTTGTTTTACTAACAATTTAGATTTTTTGGTATTCAAATAAGCTCCAAGTTGTTCTGTAGCATTATTCCAACATTTTTTATATCCGAAATGACATGCCCAATGATTGCTAATTCTTCTTAGCATTAACGTGGAAAAATCATCATCTGGTCGATCTTCATAACCAATTTTATCAACAAGAGGAATTATTAGACGTAAGCTGAAATTCTTAATTTTACATAACGTTCTGTTTATGCGCTTTGATTAAAATTTTATTTTCAGTATGGTAATTAATACATTGGACACTTACTCTCAAACTCTCGTATGCCTGAGTATTTGATAGATGGTAGTTCAGAAAACTAAATATAAATTGAGCATCGTACCATGGTACATATTCCGTTTCTCGTTGTAAATATGATACAAGATCCAAAAAAATACTCATATTTAGGTGTCTTTTGAGTGCAAATTGAACTGCGTCATTAATGATTTGGGCTCGATTGATTGGAGAAATTTTGTAATAATTATTACTATTTAAAACCTGTGCCAAGCGTTTCCAATTTTCTTCGTCGTATAGAACTCGATAGTAACCTGTATAGATACATATGTGCAATACCTGGCCATATAAAATAATGTATTTCATTCGAATATTTTATCTACCTGTTTGTTGAATATTAAAAATAACCCAATCCTCGGAATCTACGTCTTCAATCTCCAATGCTTTTACATTGGGTTTTAACCAGTGGCTTGGAAAAGTATCATTAAAATTTGGATTAGTCCGTGTCGCGTAGTTCAGCGGAATCCACCACTTCTCTGTCACATTTTTTTCAGTTAATCCAAAAAATTTAACGGCTGGCATTTGAGAAACTGTTATTAAACCAGTGGTATAGTTTCTTGAAACCTTTATCACAGGATAGAACTCCGCATTTGTCCATGTTGACATTACTTCGGATATACTGATATTTATTAATTTTTTATCTTTTGTATTATCGATAACTTCTTGAACGGCCTTCCAAAAGTGGTTTGGCTCAACAGAATTATATTTGCTATCATAGAACGAAACAAAAATTAGTAAAACAGAACATCAATATTATTTTAAGTTGATTCAACTTACCTGGTCTTAAAAAAATTTTGTATCCCTGCTTGAAAAACAGTTTCTGAGAGAAAGTGGGACATCATTCTTATTAAGGATGCTCCTAAAAGTTGAACGTATGCTTTGTACTAAGTATTTATTTCAACGCTTTTAATAAAACGTAAGTTCACAAACCCATTGAGGTAGATGACTGATTTGGTAAGTATTGAATATCTTTTAGGTTCTCAGTTGCATGTTTGTTTAAGGGTGGGGCGTCCGAAATTTTATTTGGAATAAATGATCTTCGTTGCAGCTCCCAGACAACGAAATTTTCTTTCAATCTCCAATTTGGCAAGACCTATAAAAATATCAATCAAAGTACTATGAAAATCATTCTGTATAACTTGTACGTTAATACTTGTTATAAACAATGTGTATTACTTTATCCGCTAAATAGTATTTCATATATTCAGTAAGACCTTCATTGAGCCACATATACTTCCAAGATACAGGACTTATTAGCTGCTTGAACCATTGACTAGCGATATCTCGTGAAGCTTGTAAAACGATGTCTTTCTTCTTGTGAGGTCCAGATCGTTCATGGTATACAGTAGAGGATTTTCTTGGAAAAAAAACGCAATATACTATTTGTTTTAAAGAATTGATAGGTGTTGTGTAGATGAATGGTTAAATTACTTTGTCGTGATGAAACCTAAACTAGCGGAAGATGTAGCATTTGCGCTGTCAGGTAACATGAGATTAATGAAACTATCTAGAGGATACGCCGTGTTTGTGTAATTCTCCATTATTGGCAATGTTTTTTCATAAATATCTTGTGAAATTTTGACTGATTTCAAATCAGAATTTACACTATATATGACATAATTTCTTTTCCCATCAAAGTTTGTGACATTTTTCACGTTACTTAGTACTGCAAAATTTAGTTGATAAGTCGAATAATTCGCAGTAGGATGGTAATGCATCCACCTTTGTCCTTCTTTGTATTCGACGTAGTTTTCTGGCGTGTTAGCCATAATAGTCGTATAGTTTAATGAGGTTTGCATAGTGAAGTAGATTTCTGCTTTAGTTCCAGGCTCATCTCGACATGGAAAAATTCGACGTGCCGATGTGGGAAAAAAATTGGTCAATAGCATAACTCTAAAATATATTTTTTATGTAATAAAAATACTTTTGTGATTACAAATATTCTATTTTGCTTACCTATTTTCCCCGTCGAGATCTTTGTACGTTCTTCTGTAAATACCAACAGGATTGGAATTAATGGTGCCTATGTAATTTATTTCAAGGGAATACGTTCCGGGTAATAAGAACTCTTCGAATTGCATCGTAACTGTTTGCTCTTTTTTATGGTACACGTATCCGTTAGGCTTAACAGTTTCGGATGAGTCATTAATCATTTCATCCGAATCCTGAAATGAATTGGCACCGTGTTCAGCATTTGTTACCGGTTTTAAAACTTCAAGACTTTCGTTCAGACTTCCCTTTAATGTAAGGTATACGCCTTCTTCGCAAAATTCCAGATCTTGAGAATGCAATGATACATTTTTCGTTGATTTTAGTACAAGAAGATCTATGTGAACGTAGCCACTAAAATTGCCATCACTTATACATGGATCTATATAAATTTGATAACGTAGAGGTTTGGTGTAATGTAAAAACCGGTAAGCTCCATTTTCTTCATTTTCCAAATGTTCTTCACAATCACAATTGTATTCAGTTGCCGATATTATGACGAAAAAACTTATTAGTGTCAGTAAAAGTAAACTATCCTTTTTGTCTATCATCTTGCACGAGCTACTGACGAATGCCGTTTGACACGTTTCTTATGAACATGCAGTACCTGGCACTGCGCTCATTGAATTAACCCTGAACGAAGAATGAATTATGTCGAGATCTAAAAGAGATGAATGCATTCAAAGTATATTTAATACTCCAATTCTATTAATGATTGAATAATATGTACTCTAAAACTATATTATATAGCCTATTCAAATAAATTTATTAACTATTAAATTGCTTTGGTAGTAAATAAGAAATCAATAAGGGAATGTTCGACAGCTACTTTCCAATTCACCGTGCACGTTTGATAGGAATTTTTTGTTTTTAAATTATAGGTGGACAAGATTATAGATAATTTTGCACGGGTTTCATGTCATCTAAATTAAAGCAGATCTAAAGAGCGGTCTCAAATAGCTCAAGTTCAATTGAACAATGAAACTATTAAGATTTGTAGGTTTATATAGCGTAGGATAGCAATGACGTCAAAAATAATAAGTATGGAACAGCTCCAAATGGTTTCGATCAAAAGTCTTTTTATTTGTTACATTAATTTCAAACTAATCAACTATTGCAATATTCTGCTTTCTTGTTTAATGCATGTGACATGCTTGTTTAGCTTTGTCAAAGCTCTAATAGAGGGCCCTTATTTATGTATTGCGAGCAAGTAAGGTAACGTAAATTTCACTTTTGAACACACATTTTAATCTCTAGTTTGTTTTATTAGTATTGTAGTTGAATATACAATATTAATTATAAAAAAGCCATTTCCAATATTTGTAATGTTTTCATTTATTACTTGATAAATTTATATAAAATATTTAGTTTAAGGTCATGCCACGGTCCCGTTTTATCGACCTACCAACCTAAATTCAATCCCACTTTTCGGAGAAACGGCCGCACGGATTGAGTTTTCCTTTCAGGAATCGGATTCTGAGGGTCTAATAAAGGGGGGACAACTGCTTTTACGTAATTTTTCGGATGTTTCAAAGTTAAGGTCGATAAAACAGGAGTGTGGCATGCCCTTAAGTACATTAGCTTGTAATCCATATTATTTACAGTATTGTCTTTTGTACAAATTTTAGGTTATTACAATATGAGCAAATTAACTCATCATCGTCGAAACTAGCAGCGTGAATATTAGACCTACAGATGCCGATGCTATTGAAACACCATTGCTTTTTAATTCTTTTGTCCAGGATACGAGAACTTCGTTGTTATCGTGTACCCATTTAACGTTATTTTCAGCCGCTTCAATAGCTTTACTTGTGAATTTCGTATGAATGTCTTTCTTCGCACTTGCTTTCAGCTAAAATATATGAATAATTAATTTGTAATAGGTTATTTTAATAAATATTAAAAATATTCAATGTGCATGCAGTTTTAATATTTACCATTTTTTTTCATTTCAACTTACTTTATTTAATTGATCTTGTGTTGTTACTCTTGCACCGATGCTTGTAAATAGCTCGGTAATAGTATCCTCGTTTTTGCTGCAAATAATAATAGAAATAGTTTTATTCACTATAAGTATTTTATAACTTATATATCTTTAAGACCTACATTTTTCTGTAAACAGTGTTGAATCTCTCTGTTATAAAGTCCAAAGTAACGTTTATACCAATATCGCTATTTTCGCTAATACTTTTGATTACTACAGGCATATAATCGCTGCTGATACGTGACTCATCTTGCGCAACGTAATTAAGATAGTACCGCAAAATACTTTCGTTAGTTGAACATCCCAATGCATTAATTAAATTCATTTTTTCGTAGGAATCAGTCGTGTTGACTGATCGACTCAATGTTTTGTTCCAAAGATCTGAGTTTGCTGTTCGTAAACCATGACAAAGTGTAGCTTTCTTAAGATTAGGTTTGATCCTGAAATTTTTTTATAATGACATATCTTTGTTTACTTTTATTCTTTCATTAATAAAAAAACCTGTCTTACGGATGTTGGGTTGAATTAGTAAGCCATTTTTCAAATTTGTCCTTTAATTGCTTTGTGCACTCTTCGGCGCCCACTGAACAAGCCAAATTGATAGCTGAGATTCTATTAAGTTTAATTAAATGTGCCTTTTCGTCTTGGGAGTCGTTTGATTCATCAAAACCGACAGACTTAACTAGAGATTTAGTTGTATTCGCGACGTGTTCCTACACAGGAGATATACTAAATATTAGTAAACATTCATCATTATTTAGTAAGCATAAAATTTTAACTTACTTTAAAAATTTGGTGATGTTCGGTATTAATTAATTTGTCGTTGAGCCATGAAAAAGCTTTGTAACCTGGATACCAAGCGACGTAGTCGGTTTCGTTTGTTAAGTAAGCGGTCACGTGTAAAAGAGTCGATACATTGAGTTGGTTCTGCTTGACGAAAGCTAGTGCATCGTTCACTAATTGTGCTCGATTTAATAAATGAATTTTGTTATGATCGCCGGAGGTCAAGGCTTTAATAATTAGGTTCCAATTTTTTTCATCATAATTTACGCGATAAAAACCTTTGAATATTATTAGAATTATTATTTAATTTATACAGCATTGTATTATAAAAGAATAATTTTTTTAAAGCAAATATAATAATACCTGTCTGTTGTTTGTTTATGATGAGCCATTGCTCAGGTTCAACATCAATTTTGGTACTTTCTTCAGCTTTACTCAACCAAAGATCAGCTGTTGTTTTTTTGAATTCTGGATTTTTTGCAGTGGCATAATTAATTGGAATGTACCATGTTTGATTATTTTGCTCGTCTTTATCGGGAATGTATGTAATAAAGCGCTTTTGCTGAATTTTAACTGTTCCCTCCTTGTCGTAAGTTCTGACTACCGTTACGACAGGATATCCTTTTTGATTAACCCACGAATCCATGATTTTTTTGACATCGATTGCTTTATCAGTTATTACTGTTTGGAGAGCTTTAAATAAATCATCGGAGTCAGCTGTATCGTGATGTCTAAAAAAATATTAAATTTGTATGTGATCATTCATACATGACTGATAAAATGAACTAATTATGTGATTAAAAATGGTAAAATTTGGCTTACTTTGATTTTAGATATGTATTAAGTCCTTTTTGAAAAATTTCTTCGGTAAGAAAATGTTGCATCATACGAATGACGGATCCGGCTAAAAAAATACGTTCATAAGCGTTACAAACATTAGGTCAGACGCGATACGAAAATCCAATACAAATTCCATGTTCTTATCTAATCGATGGATTTGTCTGTACCTTAGTTTGATAAACGATAGAAAGACATCGAAACTCATGAGTAAGACCGACAATAATTCACGATTAACTTTTAGATTATCATCAGCGTATATGACATTGTTAAAGGATTTAGATACCCTGGATTTGAAAAAAAAATCTTTCTATAGCGATGACTGCATGTTTACCTTTAGCGTATGAGATGTTGTCGAATATAGCGCTGATTTCTTTGGGACTTTCCACATCTTGATTAATTGGATGCGTTGTGCGGCCACTATCGAAATCAAAAGCGGTAGTTTGAATTGATTTTATTACTGCTTGATCAACTGATCGCCATTCTGGAATCACCTTTAATACAAATATTTAATTATAGACATGATATAATTTTGTTCATTGGTCCTACTGAATATATATTGCGAAAAATGGTATTTTACTTTTTCTGTGATGAAGCTCTGGAAAAAGTTGGCAAAGCCTTCATTAAGCCACAAATATTTCCACCATTTAGGGCTGACGAGATCTCCAAACCACTGATGAGCAAATTCATGAGCAATAGTTTCGACAATATTTTGTTTTTCGCTCGTAGTCATTTCCTTTTCATCATACAGAAGAGATCTTTCCCTATTCGCAAAATTATATCGGTTATAATTTATTAATCGAAAAATGTTATTTGCAAATTGTAACCCTGATAGCTTTACGTGTAAAGTACGAGACCCCAGTTTTCCATCGCACCAGCTGCGAAATCCGGAATAGCGGCTTGGTCCATTTTCGGTATTTCAAATTCAACGCCTGTGTATTTTTCTAACGCTTTTAGCAACTTATCGCCAGTTGTTACAGCTAGATTACTCTGTTCTATAGCGTTCGGCCTGGCATGTACAGTAAAATTCTTATCCTTATTAGTTCTGGAATCGAAGTCAGATACAACAAAGGCTAATAAATAGGTAGACATTTTAGGAGTTGTTTCAAACACTGTTTGTTTGGATTCGGCTCCATTAGTGAAAGAAGTCTTTGCATTGGAAATAGCTGTGTAAGTTCCTGGATGATAGATTTTAACATCGAAAGTCGCTTTGTATTTTGGTTCGTCCAAGCACGGGAATGCACGTCGCGCACCAACTGGTTCAAAATGCGTTGCTGCAAGCCATCTAAAATGAATATTTACACGTCTAAGTTTACTTATACGGATGCTAATATCATACACAATAAAAATTAACTTACACTGTTTCCTGCTTATCATTTTTGTATGAACTCCTGTAAAATCCGCGCCTGTCATCGTGTAAGATGCCAGTATAAGTTATCGTTAATACGTAATCAGTGCCTTTAACGAATTTTTGGTTTGGAATTGATTGTATGACTTTGAAGTCCTTTTCGACATCTTCTTTGTTTTCATCTTTCAAAATAGTCGGAATTACGACAGTGCCTTTTTTTAATAGAATGTTCCGAGCAGTAAATGTCAAATTTTTCGAATGAAAAGTTATGCTTTCTACATCCTCCAGTAATTCAAAGAAAATTTCAACTACGCCGTCAAATGTAAATTTTTTGTGATCCGCTTGGTCAACGAAGTAAGGCGTCAGTTGTAAATTGTAATGTATGGGCTTTACTGTAGTCGGCAACTGGTATGCAATTTTTGCCTTTGCGTCATTAAATACAACTTCATTACTAGTATCGAGTGTAATTGGATAGTCAGACCATGCCTCTGCAGCAATGAGGCAGGCTAAGAAAATTATATGTATTAATCTGTTCATTTTAATTGATCATTCGCGGCTCCTGTTGGTAACATTAAACAGAAAAAATATCGATGATTATTTCGCCTGATTTTATGTTAATTAGTATTAAATATGATGATTTATTATTTAACCGTGAATGTACTTACCTGCACCTTTCAGGCGGGATCGCGTTCAACGAAGTTTTCAAAGATATGACCACTCGGAACACAATATGTGGTCTAAAGTTTAAAGAGGAAAATCAGGCGACTTATACGATATATCCCTAAAAGGTAGGATTGATAAGGTATGTAATCTCGCTTCTAATCTTATCTTAGCTCTTAGCGACAATATATTGATCAAAAGATGACCGCGAAACACTTTGTTCGATCATTGCGAAAAAATTGGAGTGACTTTTTGTTGAATCATATTTCGTTATTATTGCTATATTTTACTTACATGATTAATACAATCTTCCGAAAAAAATAAATCGGGATTTCAGTAAAAATTCTCTTTGTAGAAGCATATTTTTCATAAACGTTTACAAAGTTTATTAAAAATTGCAGCTGGTGTGCATTGAAATTCAGTTTTAGTTCCATATTTATATTTAATTTATTTTAATCTTCATAAAAATCAGACGTCTTGCATAATACTTATATGCATATAAAAAATAGTATATAGTTGACTCATAGGTTTGTAGTTTCTTCTGAGATATAATTTTGAAATCAACATTCACGAAAAATTTGTAAATATGTTTGAACTTACTACTTGCATAGAATTTTGACTGGGCGAATTCTGTTTATTTGCGTAATCGTTAAATGTAAACTCGCGTTATTAGATGTTTTTTTATTATCCCATTCAAAGCTTGTAGTAGGTAAAATACAATTTACAATGATTTATCATCATAGTTTTTCTCAAAGAGCTTGATATTCCTTCCTTTCTCCACACCAATTCATGCAGGTAGTGAAAACAGTTTTCTCATCGCTCAAAGTATTTCAACAGATATTGGACACATATATCTTTATAGATAATTTTTTGATAATAGAAAGCTTTCTAGGCAGGAAGCAATATATCTTAATACTTAAGTAAGAAATGGAACTTCCAAGCTTTATAATTTAAATTCTCAACATGATAATCATTTAGAAACAACGCATATTTATTAAACAGTCATTTTTTTGTTTGATGTTTGCATTTAAGATTTGCAAACTGTTACAGTTACCAAAAAACAACATTTTTTAGCTTGGAAATACTTTGAGAAGAGGCCTAAAAGAAAACTAAGATCGATATTAGCGAATTTTGTAAATATCAAAAAAATCAACTGCAAACCGCCTTAAACGAAACTTTTTCACATAGGGCAACGTTTTTTCGATAGATGAAAAAATGATCTTGTACGAGTTGGCTTCTCATTCGGTTAATTAAAAAAATTAATGGTAATACATTGCAGAGCACCAACTGCCCCTATAAAAGGAAGTCAATCCTCAACTATTAGCAATTTTTATGGCTTCTATTAAAAGTTATACCGAAATTTGCCGTTAATCCATATTTATTTATAGCTTAATAGAACTATTTTTCGGAAAGTGATAATTTAATGAAAAGTTTAAATTACTTGGCGTAAAATAAGCCTTTGCGTGTGTCTTGAAGTAATTTCATTCGACACTTGGCTAATTGAAAAGTTACCAAGTAAAAAATGAAAAATATTTATTTGCTAAGCAGGGTATGAAAAATAGAGCTGCTAATTTTGAAGCATTATTTATTTGCCCGTCTTTCACAATCAAAATGTCAATATTTCTCTAGATCAGGTAGTGATAAAAGACTTTTAAAACTTTGCACGATGTTTGGAGTAAAGTGACCAGTATTGCCCTCTAGTGGCGCCTAGCAGTACTGAAGAGAGATTTCGAAGCTTACGTGATGGTAACAAAATTATAATACACGGATAACAGTATAATTATTCATTCCTTTATTCGTAAAATATAAGATGATAAAAATGTATTGGTAAATGTTATTAGGAAAAGTATCAAGGTTAACCTCTTTTTTTATAAATGCTCAAACTTAGAATTCAAATAATTGGATACTTGAGAGGCGCACGTATTGATCCAGGCAATATTGTTCCTTGCTGATTCTATCGCTTTTTTGCCAGCTTCTAGTGCACTTCCAAGTAGGCTCGCATTTGTTTCTACGAATTGGGTCAACTGCGAAACAAGTTTATCAGTCGATCATTTTGTCAGAAACTTCCATACACAAAACAATAATCTCGCAATTACCTTATCGTTTTGCACGTCAGAAGTTATTTCCTTGCCAATCGCGGACAGTACATCAGCTAAAAAGTCTTCACCTCTTCTGCAAAATGTAAGAACAATAGTCATAGTTATGTGCTGTGGAAATTATGAAAAGTTCATTGAATAAGTCATAATCATATACACTTACAATCGAATCACTTCTGTCAAATTATTCTGAAGATAAAACAGCGTCGTTTCGATGTTTTTGCTGCTTCCAGCAACGACCGACTTAACAATTGAGAGCCTGTTCTGTTTCGCTACATCCGAACGAGGTTGAACGGCCAATTCGAGAAGTCTAAAATCATTTAATTATCCGACAAAGTCCGACATACAGCATAAATGATAAGAAAACGTCTCATTACTCATTAACAAACGCAGAATTGTCGCTGCTGGCCAGTGCATGCACCATGGGCTCTTTCTCCGAGTGTAGTTCCGCTTTAAAAAATCTCTGCCGTAGAGAAATCCAATGCTCGTCGCTGCCATTGACAATGCCGACGCGGTACACAAAAGCTTTTAGATCGGCGGGTATACTGCACACAAAAAAAAAAACAAGAAGAAATTGCCAATAATTTAACCAGTTTTGTTGAATTAAGCCTGTATACACACACACGCGCGCGCGTGAAATTGCTCGCAGTAGACTTACACTTTGTTTTCATCGGCAATCCAATGATCGAAAATTGATTTAGCATTGAACACGCAGTCGACAAGGTCGATCGAACAAGCGGCCGAGAGAACGACAGTCCGGTGCATCCTCCTGATGCGAGAGTCGCTGGGAAGAGTCTCGAAAGTTAATTTCTTGTAAATAGGAGTTAACAGCTCGGTGGAGTAACGCTGCGAATATAAAGACGGAAATGTAAGGTAAGAAAAAAAATCGAATCGTCGGATTATATTATGCTAACCCTGAAGGCTGCCCTGATGTCCGGTTTGTCCCTCAGTTTATCGTCGATCAGTCGAATGGCACGACTGGCTGTCGCCCATGGCGCGTAGTCTTCCTCGCGATGGAGATAACGAGCTAGTTCTAGAGGCAGTTTATAGTCTCGATAACCGGCTCTGGCCAGGTTGAAGGCATCGTCGAGGAGACCAGCCCTGTCGACAGATTTCAGCAGGCGAAAGTTTTCGGAAATCAGAAGTCTCCGAAGAGCCGACCAGTTATCGTCGTCGTAGTCCACGCGGTAGTATCCGAACTGTCGGTGGTTGACGAGGTACCAGTTTGTTTGGGGTAGTTGAATCTGACGAGTCAGCTCTGAGCCCAGCCAGTTCTCGAGAAAGTGATCACCAGTGGTAATGTTCAATGGGATCCACCAGAAACGTGATTGGTTGAACTCGGCGCCAGGACCTAATTGGAAAACTTGCTGCGACAGTGTCAGGGTACTGTTCACTGCTCGAGATGCTCGTACCAGTGGGTAGTTGGGTTGATTCGTCCAGGACTCGATGAACTCTTCGATGCTCACGGGTATGAGGTTTGGTTGAGACTTTCTCGCCGACTCCAGGTGCTCGTATATGTCCGAAGGAACCGCTGCTTTGTACTGTCTGGGTTTAGGTTCCTTCGATTATTTTATTTACCTTATTGTAGATTAATAATTGATAGATATTGAAGAATCATACTTGTCTCGGAGGTAATTGCGCATCGCTTTCTTGAACACGTCTTTTCCTACGATCTCGGAAAACATGCGGACAACCGAGGCAGCTTTGAGAAAAAGAGAGAGCAAGTTTGTCGTTAACAGGTAGAATCGCATTTTTGAAGTTAAATTCATCGAAACAATTCCAACCACTATTCATGACGGATTATTAAAATAGATTAAAAACGAATGAGTTTTCAAGTAAAGTACATAATCGAATTGTCAGAAAAGAATGATCAACAGTTATCGTATAATACAACACCTTACCTTTCTTATAAGTGACAAAGTCCCAATGTAGCTTGCAGCTCTTGGGACTGCCGATGTTTTTTCCGTTCATCGTCCTATTGTGCTTCACCGAATCATCGATCATACTTGCCTGCATGTTCTCGAGCGTGAAGACGTCCTCCATGATAATTTCTGGCTCGCGATCAAGCATCGACATGCTAAGGTAGGCGAAGTAGGTGGCGAATCCCTCCTTAATCCAGGCATGGTCCCAGAAGTCCATCGTGACGATGTTGCCAAACCAGGTGTGGGTGTACTCGTGGGCCATAATTAAGAGCTTGTTGTGGATGTCACTGCTGGCAGTCGACTCGTAGGTGATGAGAGGAACCGATTCTCGGAAAGTGATGATACCCCAGTTCTCCATCGCGTTGAAGTAAAAGTCCGGTACAGCAAAGTGCTCGATTTTACCGAGCGGGTTTGGCAGGTCCATCCATTTTTCGAGGATAGAGTAGAGCTTGGGACCCTCTACGAGAGCTGGAGCTTTGTCCCAGGATGCCCGAGTGGGAGAACGAGTCCAAAGCCAGATTCGTGGATCCGAGGAGTTTACTTGGTCGAAATCGTGGATGACCCAGCCCAAAAGATAGGTCGACATTCGAGGTGTTGTTGAGAATTTCGTGATGTAGTAGTCGTTGCTGTTGGGCTTTCGATCGCTAAGCGTTCTGGACTCGGGGAGAGTGTTGGAAGACACGGTCTCATTTTTGTAGTGTCCTATACTCAGCTGGAAGGTTGCCCTAAAACCTGGCTCGTCCATGCAGGGAAATGCCCATCTCGCGAATATTGATGAGAATTGCGTTACGCCTATCCACCTGTGCAGATTGAAATTGACAATTATAATGTATCTCGGAACAGGATGAGGTAAGTGTGAAAATTTTGAGATTTGCGCTTAATCGGCTAATCGGCGCAATTAAAATTACTGAAAAATCGTGGCATATGCAGCAAATTTTATTGTTAAATTGAATGTAGCCGATTATCTTCTTTGTTTTACATGAATTTCTTTAAAATTAATTGCGCCATCTGTTTAACCGGTTCCAAATGAGAAATTAACTAATTCTAAAATAAAGAGCGTCTGTGGCTCAGTTGGCTAAGGCACACGCCTTGGCCTACCGAAACACGCTCGCTCAAAGGGTCGTGGGTTCGATTCCCGGTGAAGTCACTCGGATTTTTTCGGAGTTGTTTTCAACGGGAAAAATACCCAAGACACCGCCGTTCTCTGCCTCACAGTCGTAAGGGACTCTAAGGTAGGAAAAACTGAGGTAGCCAATCCGATGCAATAGGCGGGGGGCTTCGTCGGGGGCACAGAGTGCGGGTTTAACTAGCAAGTTGTACATGTCCTCACCGGAGATGTCTCTCAGTGAGGAAAAAAGATAAAGTAGGAAAAAATATAAAAGTGAGGAAAATAGGATCGGGCAATACTTCGCCATACAGAGGTGGTGGAAGGTCCTCGGCAGCTGGGCCAATAGGCTGCGTAATACATCCTGCATCACTAATAATTTACCAACACCGCGATCTACTTAAATATAACTAATACGTCTAATTCATAATAACATATATACCTGGTCTCACCGTTGACATCTCTGTACGAGCTTCTATAGAATCCGAACACATCGTCGACAACTTGTCCCAGGAAGGACAGCCTGAGTAAATATTTATTAGCAGGCAGCAACTCCTCAGCAGTTTCGACTACATAAAACTGCGTCTCCTCGTCGTACTGCTGAGCAGTTATACCGACTGCACTTTCACCATCCGAAATTCTCGACAGCCTTGATTTTTCCTCCAGCAGACTAAGTGTCTTATAAGCGTGCAGAACCACTCGTTTCGTTCTCGCAACAACGGATAACCGAATGCTCAGCTCACCATCGTATGTAAAGTTGCCTCTGGTGACATCGGTGAGCAACAAAAGATCGTACGACTCCGGAAGCACATTTTTCGGTAGTCGGTAGAGGCTGGAATTGTCACTGGCAAAAGACGTGCCGATGCAGAGCACCAAAATACAGAGATGCATCAAGCCCATCATATCTTGATAGGGTAACGTGGCACACACACGCACACACACACAGCAGAACTGCGGCGACACTTAATATGCCAAAATGATGTCAGACTCACGCACGGCTATATTATACATGCAGATGCGCGACCGCGAGTGTATTATACGTGTGCGTCGCGCGGGAGAAACGAAAACTTGAGCTTGTAGTCTTTATAGTAAATTCTGTAATCGGCAATAGTTGTTTTCTTGGATTCATCCTATCTATATCTGCGTGCCTGTGAGGCGATAATTCCCGTGCGATGTGACTGTGTCAATCACAGACAGTATTCTAATGTATGGTTGGGCTTTTTTCATTATAGATTAGACAAAGTCGTCGCGCGCGCGTGTGATGTGTGTGCAGTGTGATGTGATGAAACGACGACCGTCAGCAGTGATTTTCGTATGAGAAATTATAATTTCAGAGTCTTATCAGGCAAGTCGCAGCAAGTTATTAGCAAGTAGGATACGGGCTACTTATTAAAGTATTATCTATGCTCTCTAGAATAATAAGGGCGTGTGCGTCTATTTTATGCTTAGCTAGATACTATCGCTTATACAGAATTAGTCCAATACTCTGATGTTAGAAAATCAACTGGCTCGACTTCGGTCAGTGCGTCAGGTTTGTCGTAAAAAATTGCGTTTTGTTACACAGCTTAATGAGCCTGATAAAGCGTATTATCGCAAAAGTTTCTGCAACATTTTCAATCACACAAATGTAGTTAAAATTTGTGGAATTTCCCGTGACGATAAACGAGATATTCTACGAGGGTATTACTCATCTACTTAAAAAATAGCTTTAACCAGAGAAAACGAGCTGAGAGTGGCTGATATAGGCCATCATCAACGGCGGTATGAGTTTTGTCAGTGTGAGTCTATATATTAGCTATGCAGGACCTTGAGAGCCGCGTCGCCGATTGCTGAGGTTTGCCGACTACGCCATCACTTGTTGGGATTTGCATGTAATTGAAAGAGAGAGAGAGAGAGAGTAGCTCTCCGTATGATGGCCGCCTGTGTCCCTGTAGGTTTACTCTTGGCCAGCTGCACCGCAGCAGACCTCAATATCCTAGCAAACTACTGATGATGTTCCAAACGCGCGAGTGATGTCCCGCCTCTTGATTTTTTTAAGACAAATAAAAAAAAAGGACAAACTCATACACGCCCTCTCAAGACGAATAATTACGCAGGTTTTTAACGAGCGGCAGTAGTGGTATACTGGCCGCGCTCTCACTCTCTAATGAGCCAGCGCTCTCTTAATGAGGTCTTTCTTGATATCGAGAGCATCATCGGATCGATCCTCGATGTCGCGTCCAATTAGCCAAAACTTGGCATGTATATACAATACACACACACACACACGTATACTATGTACCTACGTATCCGCCTCGGCTAAACTGCCGACCGCGAGTATATATTATTATAAGGTGGAAAGCTCGTGATACCGTGCGCTTGATTGCACTGCATAATGAAGAAAGCAGCTGATACCTCGAGGGCAATCCCGCGCGATTTTGGAGACGCCGACGATATATAATATGCCGAGATCGAGCAGCTTCGTCCTCGTCGTCGTCGTCGTGTATATATAGGCATATTTTCTCTCTTGAATCTCGCTAATACATGCGGGTTATAGGAGCGACCCCCCCGGAGAGAGAGTGAGAGAGAAGCCTTCTGACAACACGTGTGCCCCCTTTGTGCCCTTTAACAATACCGCGACGAACGAGCACAGCTCTATATAGGATAGGGAAGCAAAGAGAGTATATATATGTATATATTGCGTGAGCGGACATTTTAAATCGCGGCCGATCAAGCTTCTCGTATATATACATTATGTATATGCAGAAGCTTTTTCCCGATGGAGAGAATTTTTTGAAATGCAAACTTTTTTTCCCGAAAGTGTATACCTATGCCTATCTCGTCGGCAAAAAAGCAGTGTATATGAAAAAGCGTTTCGAAGCATTTCTCGAAAAAAAAGTTAGCTGGCTGTAAAGAGAGAGAAGCGAACTTTTTGTCTCTCATGATTTCTCCCGGACCTTTCGCCTCCCTATATATACTCTTTATCTGCTCGCAGCTTCCAGGTTCTGTATACCTAGACGTATACACAGAGAGCAGACTGAAAAAAGGTATTTATATAAATGGGAGAGAGAGAGAGGGAAAGTTTTTTTTCCCTCCACAAAGCCAGCTCGAGGCGTCGTGGTTTTTTGGCATAAAGACGCTGATAAAAATGTAGAATAGAGGTGTCATGGGACACGTATATACACCGGCACATATATCCCCTCGAGCAATCGCCCGAGCTGTCATCATCGTATCGCCATTCTTATCGTCGCTGCGGAGAGAAGAAACCGGATGATATCGCTCAGTGCTCTCTGTATTATACAAAGCCTTGCCCTTTGTATACCCACATACACATCAGACTACTATATTAAAAAAAAAAGGAGAGATCATCATCACCGTCTATAATTGACGCTCCGATATAGACGACGAGCTTGTCTCTCTCTCTCTCTAGTATTTTGCTTGCGGCCTTTGCAAACTGCTGTTCTGATACACACAGAAACACACACATGTATATAGTCGCCAGTGGCGCGTCCTCGCCGACGGAAGTGGGATAATTTTATTATGCTCTCGTCGTGCTTGAAAGCTACTCCGATGCTTCTGCTCCGTTATATATATACGTCTACATAGATATACACGCCGGCAAATTGCAGCATCGAATATACTGGCATCAGCTTTTCGCCAACTGTACGCGGCGATATTATATATAAACTTGCAGCGGCGCAATATACAGCAATTATCAACTTCAAGCTTGCCCCCCCCCCGACTCGCGAAAAACTTTCAGCGGGATGAATTTCCAGCGCTGCGGCTTAAAAAATGTTTGTGGTCAGCAGAGGTGAGAGAGAGAGAAAGCTATAGATATAGAAATCGTTGGGCATCTTTGGCTTTTCAAGCGCGTCGCGCGCGGGCACGAGAGAAGCGCTCTCTGGCTTTGTGTCCGCAGGGTAAATATTAGCGGAGGGTGATGAGGCTGCCTCCGAGCGTCTTCTTTCTTTCCCCTTTCCTTTGCAGCAGTATAGCTTTCTCTCTCGATCCGAAAGTCTGGCCGGTCGTCTGCGCGCGCCTTCAATACACTCCCTCTCGACTCTAGGACGAAAATAACGTTCTTATTATAATACCAACTTTCCGAGAGGGAGAGAATATTTTAAACAATAACAATATATAGATATGGTCGTTCGGTGCACGTGTCGATTCTCATCCATACATATATACATTCACATACACACACACACACAGATAGAGAGAAAGCTCGCGCAGGTGGCACAAGCTGGGTGGGAGGAGTATAGAGTAAAAAGTAGTCCGCCGCGAGCTTGGGAGCTTGCGCGCTGGGGCCGACGAGCTTGCAAAGAGAGAGAGAGAGAGACACAGAGTCGTGGGGGGCTGCGCGCGTTCACTTGGCTTCCCGAAGTTGTCGAGAAAGGAGCACGTGCGCGTCGTCGTCGTTGTGATGTCGAGATCGCGGAATCGCAACCGATTCCGCGAGGACGAGCATAATTATTGCTGATCGCGCGTTGATATGGCGGGCCGATCGTCCAATTGTGCAGCTGGTCCAGCTCTTGAATCGTCGAGCCGTCGCGGGACGATTATCATCATTATCCTCGTGTGCGCGCGCGAGTCGGAGGACGCCGCCGAGCCTGTTGCTGCTGCTGCTGCTGCTGCTGCCGCTGCCGTTGAGACATGATGAGGAGTACTTTGCTGTATTGATATATATATAGTGCGATGCTCGTCCACGTGATCAACGCTTTTTTATTCTACTGACAATCGGCCTATACATACTCTGTGCTACAAGTCCGATATATACACACACACGCATTTATTCTTCCTCGTGTCAGGTGAGTCGCATCGTGTGTCTTTTATTGGAATTCGATACCGATCTTTTTCTCTTATCTCATTATATTATCATTATAACATAAGCACCAGCCTCTGTACACAACATAACGAGGCGACGCGCGTTTAATAGGCTGGAAAATCGGGCATATCGTCCAGACCGAAAAGTCGATGAAAAGAGAATCTACATGGAAAAATCGGTTGCGTCGTGTGTATTATATATTACAAACGAACTTAGTACACACGTGAGGGGTAAAATAACTGTGCAGCGCGGCGTCGGTTCGCTCGAGCGGGCAGTAGTCGTCGTCGTCGTCGTCGTCGTCCGCGTATATCGGCAAAGGGATCATCCCTCGGCTGCAAGCAACACTTAACGCTCGACTAGGTGTAACGCCTGCAGCGGCAACTTATGGAGAGAGCCAGTAGCAACGCGGTTCGATCAGCGACGAGCGTATAGCTATGTGTGTTGTGTTTAGCAGTCGTGCTTTGCGTCGGAAAAATCGATCGGTAGCGGGCTGAAAAATGAACAACCTTTTGTATATAGTGTAGCAGCTGGTGCTGTCCTGTCAGGCTTGTTTCAATCAGAAATAATGTACGCGTGGACACGCGCGAAGACCTATGGGAATAGGTTTTTGACAAGCAGTGATGGGATTTCGTCATGGACCCTTGTTTGATCAGGACGAAAGTCTGAAGAGTGATGAAGGATCGGTGTAAGAACGATCACTGATATGCGAAGATTCATCAATCTGTGTGCATTATCACTGATTCTCATAATTCTCCAGTACATATACGCGTCCGGCACATTTTCCCTTGGGAGAGACGGAGCAGGTCATATCGGCCTTTCATTCGAGCCTATACACACACATTCACACGCGACATGACATTTAGACGACGACGGCTACTCTCTCTCTCTCTCTTGAAGCAAAAAGGAGCTATCTATATCGCCTCATTCAGAGTCTATGCGCGGTATCAGAATATTTATTCAGTCAAGCTCCTATACACTTTCCTTCGCACGGTTGCAAAGTGTATAATCTCTTATCTCGGAGTAGCAGGGGAGAAAAATATGGATTCCTCGCGAGGTTTATCATCCGGACGATTAGCCGAATTTTCGCCTCACTAGCGGGTATCTCGTCGTTCGGAGCACTTTTTTTATCAGTCTCTCTCTCTCGTCGTTGTGAATTGATTTCTCGGATATAAGCTCGAGATACTGCGTGTACCTATACCTTTTTTTTCGTCAATCTTGAAAAATCTACTACTGCATCAGTGTCATATACACACGAACACGTTGAACTGATGTACAAAAGAAGAAGCATCATTAGTAATCTCGGTCCATCGTCTATCGATACACTCGATACGGTAAATTACTTTAATCGTTCCGCGGATGCGTATCGAGAGTTAATAGAGTCTCCGATAAAATGACCGACACTGATCGATTTTATAATTTTCATATATACATACATACGCGCTATCTACTGCGAATATGTGCCAATTTTTATTCGATTCAAACGCCTGAACTTTTTCTCGCAGCCGCGCGCACGTGCAGTGCAATATAGATATGTGCAGTGTGTGCACCTGACAAAGATATACCAGTGGGATGAGAGTAGGGGACTATTATACAATTTAGCGATACTATATACGCATTTGGCAATTTTCCTGCACTTTGACGCCGCGACTCGCGTTTTATACACGTTTTATAACACGCGGAGCGGGTCGCGCGCGCGCCAATCAAGAGAAACATTCAATTGTTGTACTGCTGGACCTCCCCCACAGCACTGATGAAATTAATCGGGGAAATAAAAGGCTCGGTTTCGATAAAAGCCGAGCAAATATATGTACGTATGAATTATACGCGGCTATCCTATAACACCCTTCTGTTCGCTGATGCATGTTTCAGAATACAATCGATCATTCGACGCTTTGGACACGTTTACACTGCATGACATCCGATACAAGCATAACATGACGCGATAAAACGCCTCCGTCGCAGCTTATAATCGCCAACCTCATTCGAAGATGTTCTCTCTCTCTTTCTCTGAGTCGTATTATACTTGTGTATAACGTCTGATAAATCATTCTCTGTTCGTGTAACGTCGAATTTGCTTTTACATTAGAGTCGCGACTGCAGCGAATATCGGAAGTGTACGAGTCAACTTGGTTACTCTTCGTATTCCAGAGCTAGTATATATACAGTGCATTTTTATTCTCCGAGATTAGGTTATATAGTCTCTTCGTTGCTACGGCAGCAGTAGCAGCATCGAGACCTATTGATTCGAGTCTCGATACTAGTAGTGCTCGTAAAAATGAAGGAAACGCGTTTCTTTTACGATCCTTGCGCTATGTACTCTGATATTTGTCAATCGGTA
This sequence comes from Cecidostiba fungosa, assembly GCA_900474305.1. Lineage (NCBI taxonomy): Eukaryota > Metazoa > Arthropoda > Insecta > Hymenoptera > Pteromalidae > Cecidostiba > Cecidostiba fungosa. The sequence continues at coordinate 36,508 of UCOJ01000812.1, read as the reverse complement.
CTTTTTTGTTTCCGAACTAACTGACTGTCGCAACTCGTTAGAGAAATATCCCGAAAAAGAAAGTCGATATATGCAAAAGAGCATAAGAAGAGTCGAAGCGCTATCGAAGCCCGCAAGTTTAGTCGAGCTTTTTCCCCGGCGCATATATGCGCAATGCTCGCCGGTTCACTAGACAGGAATGAAAGCAGCTCGAGCTGCTTCTTCTTCGCGATGCATCCCATATCCGCACTTGGTCAAGTTTTTCAAATTTCAAGCTTGCATTCAGAGTCAGCGGCACATACAATAATGCCCCCCCCCCACCCCGCAGGCTAAAGCTAAGCTTTGCAACACTGTAGAGAGCGAGGGATTTCCATCGCGATAAGGTCAAAGATATAGAGGTTAAGTGGAAGGGAGAGAGAGAGAGCCGCACGTTTGTGTTTCCTGATGCTACTTGTGACTCTTTGGCTCTATCTGACTGTGGCCTGTGTATATATGTAGGTATATGCGTATTATTTGAAGGGGAGCAGAGCGAAAGGAGGAAAAAGCTCCTTGTTTGCTCCTGCTAGAGTTATATGTATATACAACTGCGCGCGCTCGAGTTGGAATCGGTTTATATGAAAGCCAGTCGTTTATGTAGACGATATCAAAGAGAAGCATCTCCTGAAGGATTAAGCTTTTTAGGAGGAGACGCTTCGTTGAAATCGATGTATACATACCGCGAGATGCTTTTGCTTTTGGAAGGGAGATGATTGACTGTTTGTCATTTTGTATTGTTAATTGGATTAATGCAAGAAAGTTACATAATACTTGTTAACTTGTTTCAAAGACTCTATATTTTAGGAACTTGTTGTATCTACCGCTTGTTGACATTCGAAACTTGCAGCGATATAGGGAAAATTCTATTCCTCCCAACCTCTTTTGCGTATACCAAAATCGACGTTTTATGCAAAGCTCAGTGGGAGAAAAGGACGAGAAGCAGGAGGAGTGGAAATAAGAAGAAAAAAAAATCACTAGTCGGCAAATGAGGCTAGCCGTAATAAGGAAATGTTTTTGCCGCGCGCTTCCTGCAAACTCGCGTATTTAAATTGCGCCAATTTCGTCCGCATCAGCCGATTTCCCGCGAAAATTCGATTAATGAGCCAGCAGAAACTCTCTCGCTCTCGCCGCAGAAGAGAAGATAAAGAAAGTATATATATACGCGAATTATTTCCAATATTTCGTTCCAGTATTCCAACTGCGCGAGAGCTGCAAATTAAAAAAGTCCATCTATCTCGATCAGCGGCTAATAATTCAAACTGCACACTATATCTCCTCCGAAAGAAGAAGGAGAAACAAGTTCGCAAATTAAAAAATATAGGTATATCTCGATAGGAATTTCAAACCCCTGCGTGCAAAGATCAATCTGTATTGCATACACACTGCACGTGTGTTCTTTAGACTTTTGTTTTCCCGCCAAAAAACGACAGGGGCGGGCTGTCTGTTTTTTATAAATACATGTATATACATACAAACAAGCCGCCGCCGAAGTAATTCGCGCGAAAAAAAGAGGCCTATGAGATGAAAGAGTAAAAACAAAGCGAACAAAAGGCGAAAAAGGATGCTGCAAATGAACATTAAAATCAGGACAGAGAGAGAGAGAGAGAGAGAGAGATTGGTCGAGCATCGGAAAACTCATCGGGGGGGCCGGTATGTATAGTACTATATATGGGCGAGAGGGAGAGAGAGAGACACGTGAAAGGGTTTGACAGGACTGACGTGAGCTCGTTGGGATGATTCGGCTGTGCTGTTGCACGAGTGTTGAGCATATAGCCACTCGCTTGTGCCACATATATATAGTGTACAGAGGACGATAGCGAGAAGTATAGACGGAAAATTACTGCGTTGGCAAATTTGTCCAAGGCAGCTGTGATGCTGATTGTTGTGCAGTATAGTCGCTGACCTGAATTAGAAATAAATTAGAGGAGAGAGAGAGAGAGATTTCAACGCTCGGCTCTCTCGATTCTCAGCACACGTTACTGTATACATAATATTCGTTACAGCGTGAGTTTTGAAAAACTCCCGCGAGCTTGCGGAGTATTACATAGAACAAAGCCGTCTTTTTTTACCACCTCTAATTTTCGAGCACATACTCACACAATGCTCCCCTTGTTTTTGGGAAACGACTCGAAACTGTACACGTGAGCTCCTGTCTGTATATACATATATATATATTTTTTTTTGTCACAGCTCGGGCGGTATGCAGCTTCCGACGACAGCCGACTGGATGATGGAGCAAGGAGTAGCGGCAGTAGTAGTGGTAGACTACTAGGAGCTTTCAAAGCTCTACATCTCTCGCTTCGCGCTCTGATCGGCGCATCAGGGCTATGGAGCTTGAGAACGCGACTGACGCTGGCCTCAACGGCACGGATGCCAATCGCACCTCGACGCCGGTCTTCACTATCGGCACTAAGTTTATCGAGACATGGTGAGTGTGCTGTCTAATTTCAGTTGTATGCCGAATGTATGTAAGCTCTCTCTCTCTCTCTCTCTGGAGAGAGAGATGATTATGTAATTGGCTGAAATTCGGAAGAGGAAAGCGAGCTTTCGACAAACAGCTTGATTAAGACGCAGATCTCGGCGTTTACTTGAACTTGGAGAGTGTAAAGCAGACACAAATCTCGTAGAGTTTGCGAATCGTTAGCGAGGAGCTTTGCTTTCTTAGCTCGAGTTTTCATTGTTTATCAGTTCGCTTTTCTTTTTGTTTGTTCAAACGTGTATGAAAATAGAGTCGTGTATCAGTATAGGCCCTATATCGGTTTGTCAATAGCACACACTCGAGTCGCAGTATATGTAAGTATAGGTATATATACGAAGCTCATTCGTATATCGTTTAAATGAAAAACAAAAAAAAAAGTAGAGCTTTATTGAAAAAGCCAGACACAAGCGTCGTCCGCGCGGCGGGCAAAGTCGTTAAGGCAAAGGAGGGATCAGAAGAGAAAAAAAAAATAATAAGAAGGGAGATAAAAGTAAGAAGAAACGACGCCGAGAGAATATCTGCTCGATATTCCAGATTTTAAACGTCTCTGTCTCTCCGCGCAGTCTCCTACATCCCTAGGAGAAATCGTCCATAAATTACGGTATCTCCCTCTGCTCAAGCAAAAATCCTCCTCCTAACACAAGCTCATCGTCATTTTCACTCATAGCCGAGTAGTAGAAAGAGAGAGAGAGAGAGAGCGAGTAGAAAGCTACTGGCGCATATATAAACCGATCCGGGGCCAAATTGCATCCTTGACCTCTCTCTCTCTTATTCTCTCTCTTTGCCAAGTATAGTAGCATACCTGATGGTGAAAGCCGAGTGGTTGAGTCGTGTTTATAAGCTTTATAGGCGCGCGAATATTGCACTGGCGTGTTGTGTTTCTATACATATATACACTAGCTTTTTTTTCAACTGCATGATAGGTGAAAAAAAGAAAAACCCGCTGGCGGCCAATGTCGTCGCGATCACGCGAGGAATGCTTGTATATACGTATGTAACCGCGTCTGTGTGTTTCATTGACCAAGCCCGAACTGTATTATTACTTTCTTTCTCTCTGCTGCTGTGGCCTTTTTCATGGCAACAATCTATATTATCGATCACTTTTTTAGGCGCCCTCGAAGAGTCTATTATTCTGTGTATACTACACACACACACACAAACACGTTTCCTTATTTTAGTCCGCTGCACTTGCTTCCTCATCAGGACATTTATATATACTTGTAATTTCAAGTTCGCACATCGCGACGATTGACGTCATTCTGTCCGATCTGTACATTTTTCCTCGTCTCGATCGTTCTGACCATCATTCAATTAGCCGCAATTATCGAAACGATTCCTATACAATAATCACAATAATATAACCACTAATTAGTATACATCTATAATAATAAACGTAAGAAAAAACTACTCTATACTCTGCATCGCATATACATGACGATCGACATTCGACGGTCAATTATATCGGAAAGTTAACGAATTGAATTTCACGCTGTTATATACCTTTCACACATTATTAATCTCGGGTTCTTTCCCAAGCTCTCCTCTATATACATACATACATACGCATCAAGCAAGCTTGTGCGCGCATCCGCAAAGTTGCGCTCGGATTTACGGCAGGAGAGAGAGAGAGAGAGTGATCTCGAATCTTTCCAAAGTCCTAAATTGTACGGAAAGTTCGCGTCCTGATTTCAGCAACGTGCAGCGCAACATAATGCAAGTCTCCGTGTTATACACGGGAGAGAGACGACGCGCTCCTGAAGAACTTGACGCAACAATCGGCCGAAATAAGTAGATCGATCAATCCGGATGAAAGCTTCCCTCTTTTTTTTGCCTCCTATAAAATGCGGCGCAAAAAGTTCTTGATCCACAGGCCGCAATTAAGTGTGTCTGGGAGAGGACGTATCGAATGATTGATGCGTATATTAGACAGCTGCGAAAGCTCTTCTTCTTCTTCTTTTTCTTCTTCTTATAAATATATTACTCTGTATGCAAGAAGGAGGAAGACAAATATTCGAGGGAAAGTAAGGTACTTTGCAGCCGCACAAACATCAGTATAGCTGCTGCAGTAGTAGGTCTGATTAAAGATCAAAGCTCGAATATACACAGCCGAATGGTTGAGCCACTTTCCAGCCGTACTTTTACGTGCACAAATACCTACAGAAAAGTAATTGCGGCAGTTCCTTTTTACGCTCGTATTGACGTGTTGATGTTTCGCGTGTATATAATATACAGTATATATATATAGTTATATACATCTCTCCGTGTGCACTGAAGAGTGGAAGAGTTAATTCGTATATAATAAGGTTTTCAAATGAATATGCGGTTTTCACGGAAATCCTGACGCGCTTCTTTTCAGCTGCTCGTCGTTGAAGGACGCCGGCCCGTAAGCTTTTCAAAGCTATATTAGGTATACTCGTATATTACACACGCATAATACTGGACATGCGCGCAAGTGGCGGAGGTCGTATCGTGTGTGTGTGTATATTACATTATGCACGCATACAAAGAAGCTGAACGCGCACTCAATGCTCGAGACAGAGTTAACAGGCGAAGCTTTCCTGGAGGTATCCCAGAGCTTCGGGTATATAATTGGCTCAAATTGTTGCGCTGCACACTATCCTCCCCCTCTCTCTCTCTCTCTCTGTTCGCGTCAAAAGCTGACTTGGACGTGTATATATATGCATGAATGCGCGACTCTGTGGTGTAGATCGATCACTCGTTTCAGAAACTACCCTATAACTCGGTATGGCGGCTGTACAGATCTCAAGCTCATCCAGTTGTATATATTATATCGTCGCGTGTGTCTATATACTCGTAATTCGTTTTATTTTTAAACGCGATATTATCTGTAAACTGCGACTATATAGTGACGATGACTGTACGAAAAATAAAAAAAGCCGCGTTTACTATGTAATAACGTAGTTTTCTATTAATAACACGCGGCTGAAAAAGAAAAGAGCATCAGAGGGGCCGAGACCGATCGATTAATTGCCGGACGAAAATTCAGAAATACTACTTAGAGAACGCCGTTCTTTCTCTCGAGGATGATTATTAGAGCGCGGCGACTGGACGCATCGTATAATAATACAGCGGTATATATAATACAACAGACTTGGCCTGGATTTTCTTGAATTTATGTATATACATATATATATATATTCGCCAAGGATTAAACTTTCTCTCATCGCCGGACTGAAAATCTACCTTTACTACTCGACGTTGAAACGTGTCGGCTGTATTATATCCTACACTAATCGCTTATATAATAAGCAGCCGAATGTCGTTATACTGAAATTCGCCGGAGAGTGATTAGCGCCGCGTCGCGTGAAATCCCCTCAAGGAGTAGTATACATATATATATATACATAGAAAAAGGCCTCGAAGTAAATAAATAAACGCCCCTGCTTGAGCGATAAGATAACTTTATCGCGGTGAAAGAGGCCTCGGCTCTCTCTCGTAAATTATACGAATGCTGACGAGTCCTGTTTTCGTTTTTATGAGAAACATACTCGAGTGCAATAATATAGACCTTATGGACTTTTGATGAAAATATTATCGACCCGCGATCTATTGGATTTTTTGTAAAATATACAATTGACGTAATAGAACATTGATCGCAGCTGTTTCCTACTGCCGAGGATTGTTAGCCGTAGAAAAGCAGGGGAAAAACATAAGCGCACACGCAAGGAACCCCGCAGATCGAGCGACAAATGCAAATCGTGCGCGACTCCTATATGTATATATATATAAACCTACTCCGGGAAATATTAAATTTTCAGCGTGCGTGCGATCGCATCTAAATGCTTGTATTACATCTCTTATCTCTGGACCTGAGCTTTTTATTTTTTGATATGCTCAAGGCACCAGAGGTATTATATACATAAGAGGATATGGTCATCAGCTGGCTATATTACAACGTGCGGCGGGAAAGCGAGAGTATACGGAAAGCACTGAATTATCATCCCGGGGTTGAAGAAAAAAAAAAAGTGCAGTGACAATAAAAGCACGTTTATATTGTCTCCGCGAGCTTGCGAGCTTTTAATCCGAGGTGTGCAATTCTCGCGAGAGAGAATCGCTATACTCCTGCCACACGGCTACTGACAGGTATACAGCTGATGTGTTCTCCGATCCTTGAGGCGCTGTATATACACGTCGCACACTGTTATATAGTGCCAGAGTTATTAAACGCGTTCGTCGTTCAATTCCCTCGAGCGATCGAGAAATTCTTTCGGTGTGCGTATGTGTGTGTGTGTGTACGTAATTTACTCGGCGACTAACTAATATACCCCTGACTATTTTATTACACACCTCATCGTGTATTCTGGGGAAATTGTAATTGCCATACGTGTGTTATTCATTTTCATTCATGAAAATCGATTCGCCGCCGTGACGACACGCTCATTATATACGAATTGAAGCTTTCGTATTATATACCTATATAGAATTCTTCAACTCTGATGTATAACGGCTTTAGATATATATATCAAATTTTCTCCTCTGAATTAACTGAGAGAGAGAGAGAGAGAGAGAGAAAGATGAGATCTCGCGATTGACCTGATGTCCTGGGGATCCTTTTCGCCGAGACCGCATATATCGTCGTCGTCGTCGAGCCTCAATCCGCAAAGCTCGACTGCAGTATAGCGTCCCCGCGGATTTCGAGTCGTCCTCTCTTTCTCTCTCTCTCGGCGGTATTATGTATATGTCGATGTGGCCGCTGCTTATTATGGTTAAAGGCAAAAGGGACGACGACAGAAAGAGAAAAGAGTCGTCGCGCCTCGACCTACATTTTCATAGCTGCTACTGCTTTTTCATACGAAATTTTCTCTCATCTCTCTCGTTATTTATCTTTCGCGTATGATATATAGCTACTTATTATAAGCCTGCAATTTTTTGCTTATGTGTGAGATATAGAAGTGTCGTCGCCCGCTTTAATAAAGTTTATGCCTTGGCAAACATCAGACGCGCTACTATATACTCATTTCGACTTCTATTATGTTAAAAGCGATTCTGTGTATTATATCGTGGCTCTGCGTAAATATAGGATATGAAGATTTTTTGTAATGGCTATTTCATCACGACGATCGCGAAAAGAGATCCTATTTTTTTCAATTCTCTACTGCGGTTTATTTTATATGACGTTCTGAATTCGAAACTTTGCTCTCGCCCGGATTAAAGCTCTTTATATTCTTCTACTTCAATAACCTACTTCGTCTTTCGAGACATTTTTTTTCACGCTCTCTCTCTCTCAATGATTCAATACCGCTTTTTCTTCGTCTTTTATTCTCCATCCAAATAAAAAAAAAACAAGATAGAGCATTGCAATATATACTTCCTCACACGACGAAATGGAAACTTCTCAAATTAATATACAGTATACACACACACACGGTACAAGAGTGCATAAGAATTTTCTCGTAGAGAAAAACTCTCAACTCAAAAGATGGCTCACGCATATATATATATACATGCATACATCAACCGGAAAAATTTGTTCCTCATTTCATCCGCGGAAAAATGTTGCAAGTCTGTATACGTATATATGTATATGTAGTCCGCGTCGAAATCCGATTTGCGAAATAGATCGAGCCGAGCAGAGAAGAGAGAGAAAGAGAGAAGCTTCAAGTACATTTTCGCTAGGTGAATCCAATATTCGCATTTCGCCTATAGTCTGAGGGGCGGCACGTATCAGACTTATTCCGATTTTACGATGCGAATTTTCCGAAGCCAGAGCTACATGTATAGCTACTCTCTCGTTCTAAATACGAAAATTTCAATCTCTATATGTTATATACAAAATGTATACATGTATATAGGTGTGTGAGTGTGAAAGAGGCGAGAAATCTGTTGTCCCGGCAGCCGGAGGCGTCAGCGAGAAAAAGCCCTTAGATGTCTGGAAAATGTTATATACGAGTCTCTCGATATATAGAAAACTGCCCGAAGCAAGACATATACTATATATATATAACATGTGCCGCTTCGTCACACACATCAGAGCGATCGAAGTGATAATCTCGTGTGTAATGTATAAGAATCTACATATATTGCAGAAAGAAGCGACGAAATATCAGTAGTAGAGTATAGGGCTAGTTTCTGATGTATGTGTGTGTGTGTGTGTGTGTGTGTGTGTGTCGCTCTCTCGTGTTCCCATTATACTCTCCGGCATTTATGTGGGTCGGCGCGGGCGCGCAAGCAAGCAAGCAAAGGTAAAATAGGTTACATCGTATAAAGCCCAGAGATTCGCGCGCATAATGCAGCAGCCGCGGGACAAACAACGCCGCGGCCCATTCATCAGAGAGACGCGAATAGCTCGCTCCTATATGTATATATATATATATATGATGCTTGTATGCATGTATATATAGAGAGCCTATACTACCCATCATCGCCGTCGTCCGTTCGACTGAGATGTAGCCTCTCTTGCTTATGTATTATACCTATATATGTATTCCATCCTGAGCCTTTTCCATCAGAGTCGGAGGGATCATATAGCAAAGCTCATCGCGGTCATAATACAGCAGCAATTCCATGATTAAAGCTGAGACAAGATCAAGACGAGTCGCTGATGTGATACTTGAAGAAGAAAAAAATTCCCTATATATTTGTATATACCTATACGTCAGAATGAATATTCACTGCACGTATGATTGTATACCGCAACCAGGAAGGACGGAGAGATGCGAATTAACATGAAATCGCACTTATTTTGTAGCTCAGCTGGAAGATTGCCTAAAAACTCGCGTGCAACAGTGCGCGCTGGCCGCTGTTGCGCTTTGGGTACTTGTTGCAGCTGCTGTCTGCCGTCGGCGGCCGCCGGTGTCCCTTTTTTTTTTTGTTGCTGCTGATGCATTCGCGCGCGTGCGCTTTTTCTCTCATTGTATATGTATATAAATGCCCGGCCCATTTGTGCATCAGCCGTCTCTCGTTTCTGATTGCTCTCATAGCATTGCGCTTTGTTCGGCTCTCTCTCTCTCTCTATCTCTCTCGATTCGCGAGATTGTTTTGCGGGATATCGAGCGAGAGTATTATAGTAGCGTCCTCTATCGTTTGTAACTATGGAGTGTAATTATACCGCTGTGTAATTGAATGGTGAATTAATTATAAGCAAGTTTCGGACCGTATGTACTTCTGTTTGATCGACGCACGTCACTTATTATGCTGTATTGTTTTTTGGTAATGATGAGGTATAAGCTTTTTTGATAGAATTTTACAGGTTTTGCAACAGCTCTTGTCAGCTTCTATCAAACTCTGATTTATCACGTCGTTCTCGTGCGAGGAGAGCGCAAACACTGCAGTGTCATATATTATTGCACAACTTTGAGGATATTATATAATATACGAAAAACTGAGACTGTCCATTCACAGCCCTGGTAACAGTTCAAGCTCACATGTATATTGTTAATTGCGAGTGCCTATCTGTTCTCGTATTATATTTCCAAACCCATTTTCTTCGTACAAAATAGCGAATTTCGGTGTATAATTTTTAACAGAATTTTTGTAGGGGCTATTGGTGCTCCACAATGTATATTAACGTTAATTTTTTTAATCATACAAAATTCTCAATAAAGCATAAGAAATATCGTTTTTTTGGTATTTGCAACCGTTTGCAAGTCTTGAATGCAAACATCAAAAATTTGCCTGACGATTCCGCATGTTAAAGCAGTGTCCATGCTGCTGGGCAGTTTTTAATCGGTAAAATAAACATTCCTTTACTATACGTTTGGCGCTGCTTCACAAGTTTTGCATCTTACTTATTAGTCAGACAATTTTCTGAACGAGCATTGAGAAGTTAACGGTTGACAGCATCGAAAAAGTGAAAACCAAATCTCCTCTCACTCTAGCAATACGGCCAAAGCTACTGACCCACACGGCGCAAGTACCGAAATTTCGCTCCAGAAGCTGGAAACTATTGTTGCTGCAGCTTTATTCCGATTTTGAAAGAGTCTGAAAAATCGTAGCGATGATTACACCAAAAATTGAGGTATACTGTCGTTTATTCCAACATCGTAGCAAAGGTTACTACACAACTCTCTCCAAGTGTATAAAATAATAATCAATCGAGAGTCAATAAAACCAGCGGTCCATCCTCTCGATTCCTCTGTAATCTCGGGTCTCTCATATTCTCCCAAAAGCAAAAAAAAAAAGAAACTCCCAGCAGCATCATCGCAGAGTTTGATCTAGTTCCGCTCTTTCTCGCGAAACCGCGAAATGAGATCCGCCTCGGCGAAGTACAAGTATTTACCCCTCGTTTCTTGCCGCGAAACAATAGGTCCCATCTACCAACTGCAGCAGCAGCAGTAGTAGCAACGCGAATACAGAGAGAGAGAGAGAGAGAGAGAGAGAGAGAGAGAGAGCGCAAGCGACTGCTCTCTTTATTCGCATCGACAAAAAGAGATCTCCATCAGGAAAAGTGCAAGCCCCGCGGTATATATATCGCGGAGAATTTTTGCTCGCAAAACGTCGCTCGAGAGTAGTAGACTGCGCGACTTTACTGCTGAGAGAAAGAGAGATGATACGACGTTATAGGACGAAGCTTGCGGTGGAGAAGTGAGCGCGCTGAGATTATTCAGCGCCCAAGAGAGAGAGAGAGAGAGAGAGAGAGAGCTAGGGTGCAAGCCTGATCGACGGGCTAAATTATTTAAAGAGGCAGCTTTTCCCTCTTTAAAGCAGCCGCCGGCCGTCTCCTCTGCCGTGTCGGTCTCGCGATGCGGTTCCATTCATGCTTATTTCAAGCTCATTGTGAGAGCGCTGCATTCAGCCTTTGACTCGTCGTCGTCGTCGTCGTCGTCGGTCCTCCCTCTCTCTCTTACTCGTTGAAAACGTCATCTAATGCGCGCGCGTATTATATATATAAAGAACTGCCGTCTCGTTACAGTAAGAGAGAGACAGAGAGAGACTGATGATGAATCCTTTCTACGATATAATATATACACATGCGATATGCCCTACATTAATTCGGGGCTATTATGTAATATATATTTTCCATCCAGGAAATTGAAGAAGCAGCAGGAGCGCGTCTGCCGTTACGTCTACAACAAGGTCCTGACCGCCGAGTGTACCCAGTTAAACGGCAGTTGGCCTGATCAGGACGATCCAAGATGGGCCAACGGGGAGTACAGCGAATTACTGCCGGACTGGTTCGCCATCAACGCGACGAATTTCTCGGGATCCGGCAACGGCACCTCCTTCACCATTCAGGGTAAGCTCTTTTTTTATCGATTCGGCTCTCCGCAAAGCTCCATATACATGTATAATAATGCGGGTATCGAAATAAAAAAAAATAGAGGATTTGCTGACGCCAGTGTTGCCGCCGTTCGAGCTTTGGCAGACTGTCCTGATCGCCCTGGCTCTGGGGATTTGCATAGTGCTCACGGTGGGCGGTAACATACTCGTGCTCCTGGCGTTCATCGTCGACAGGACCATCAGACAGCCGAGCAATTATTTCATCGCTTCTCTCGCTGCCACCGATATGCTCATCGGTCAGTATATACACACACACACACGCATTCCCCCCTTTGATTTCCACGCGAGCTCTCTGCGGGTATGTATATCGAAAATCCCCGATAACAGAACGGATTTGCCGTCGTCGGCTTGAATTTTTAAACCCGTTGCAGTCTACGGGCGCTCGGATTTTTTTTTTTCATTTTATACCACTGCTGCTGCTGCATTATGACATGTGTTCCTTGTATGTTATATTTTCGGGGGCAATCAATCAACGGGACTGTTTTAATTAAAGCGCGGCCGATCGAGTTCGCTCGTATACACGTCGAAATGTTTGTGAAAGAAATCATAAGATAATATGTATATATGCATCGTTAATATACGGCGCTTGAAGGCTCTCCGCGCGCGGCAGAGAATGTCTATTAATAATTCAATTAATTCCAACCTCGCGCGCTTATTCGGCCTCTCTCTCTCTCTGTGTATGTGTGTACAAAGCTTTTCATGCTTTTGACACAGCATTCAGCTGAACTCTTGCATATGAAAAGCTTGCCGCACGTCAGAATACTATTATGTAAACACGCGGCCGTTATGCTTGCAAGCTGCGCGCGCAAGGAATTTCGATGTATACATATATATATATGTGAAAAGCTCGACATCGTATATGTGGTTAAGAGAAAATTGAAAATAAATTTCTTGATAATACTAATACAGGGGCATAATAGAAATAAGCGGGAGTATGTGTGTAGCGGCGTTTAATTTCGCAGCTGCATCTCAGCGCGGCGCGTCGCGTCCCAGGTGTAAAATCGCGCACGTGTGCAGCGGCGACGGCAATTCTGAAGCCTAGAGCAATTAGGGATACTAGACAGAAGGGGGAGAGAGGCAATTAGGCCAGCAGCAGTAGCAACAGCTAAAGTCAAACACATTGTCGCGCGCAATTGTATGCTGTACGTGTTTGTCTATCTATGTATATCTATATATAGGAACGGTCTCGATGCCTTTCTACACGGTCTACGTGCTGATGGGCTACTGGGATCTCGGGCCGCTGTTATGCGACCTTTGGCTTTCGGTCGACTATACGGTATGCCTGGTCTCGCAGTACACGGTCCTGCTCATCACCATCGACCGGTTCTGCTCGGTCAAGATCGCCGCCAAGTACCGGAGCTGGCGCACCAAGAATCGCGTCATCTGGATGGTCACCATTACTTGGATCATACCGGCTTTGTTGTTCTTTATCAGTATCTTTGGCTGGGAACATTTCGTCGGATATCGAGACCTAGCGCCCGGACAGTGCGCCGTCCAGTTTCTCAAGGTAGGTTTACAGCGATTGTGTGTGTGAGGATACGGCTATTCAAAAGTTTTGTATGTACACACTGCCTACAGGACCCGGTATTCAACACCGCCCTCATAATCGGTTACTACTGGACGACCCTGATCGTCCTGTTCATCCTGTACGGCGGCATCTACAAGACCGCCTACGACATGCAGAAGAAGAGCGAGGCGAAGCAACGGAAGATGCAATCGATGGTGGCACTGAGCGCGGGTGCGATGTCCGGTATGGCCGGTCGCGCAGCCGGGATCGGTATTTCCAAGACCCAAAGCACGCTGCTCAGCCAAGACAAGCCCAAAGCTCAGGCAACTATCGCCGGCACGACGACCAACACGACGACCACCACGACGACCGAGAGCGACAACCAGGCCGCTGCCAGTACCAATAACGAGCCACAACAGCAGCAGCAGCAGCAGCCCGCCTCGACGGCCAAGTCACCCGGGAAGAGTCTCGGCAAGCAGCTGGAGCCGTTGCTGGCCGCGTCGGCGGGACAGGATCAAGACAAGTCCGAGCGTTCGAGCAGCCCGGCTTTCGACTCGGACGAGGAGAGCACGACGGGTCCAGCCACAGCCACAGCTAGCCAGCAGCTGAGCCAACTGCGCAAACGATCCTCTCTCGCGGGTCTCGTTGCTCAGTCGGGTGCGCTTCAGGTTTTCGCGCCAAACGGTCGCATCAACGGCATCCTACCGGTCAAGGTCGAGATGAACCTGCCGATGGCCGCGGCTGCCCTCGCCACTGGGAAGAGACTCTCGCCGACGAGCCCTATACGCGAGCCGCCCAGGCTTCAAGCACTGCCCAAGATCCAGGAAGCGAGCCTCCTGGACACCGAGAACCCATCCGGCGAACGGGGCTTCGAGCTCGAACGCTCCAGTCCCGGTGAGTTCGTGTACATTAAGATGTGTCTGCTACTTGTATAAAATACTCGGTAAAAGCCGATCCACATTTTGCTTTTTCAATTTTTTTTTTTTTAATATTTTATTACATCAAACATTGAGTCATTGAGCGGCGCTGTATAGTAGAATCTCAGTACAGAACTGCCGAAACATCCGAAAAAATTTATATATACTGCACACAATATACGCGCACGTGTATAAACTAATGACAGCAGTCTATGTGCAGTGACAGTGAGCAGCATGACGTTAACGCCCGAGCAGCTGTCACTGGCAGAAAAAGCCGGAGAGGAAGTAGGAGCGACGGACAATCAATCAGCAGCCGCACCGAGTCAGCATCACCATCATCAACAGCAGCAGCAGCAGCAGCAATCGAAGCCTTGTCCCAAAGACTCGACGAGCTCGAGCTCGCACATAATCCCACCGCCGTCCGAGTTTCGCGGCAGCCCGGCTAACCTCTCGGCGGACAACACGACCTCGTCGACGAGCTCGTCGTTGAGCGCCGACAGTCGTCAGCAGCGCAGCGTCTTCGTCAGCGCTGATGGCCTCGAGGGTGCTGCAACCTACGATATAATGACTGGCCTCGATGGCGCGGACCTGCGATTCATGGACGAGAGCTCGGTCATCGTGCCCAGTCCATCCTACGAGAGCCCGCCATCATCCTTCTCTTGCAGCTTGGCCAACCCTCTCTCCACGACGCCGTCCTCGCCGATACTTGGACCAGCCCCACCGGTCAGCAACCCGAGCCTTCTTCAAGCTGCACTTATTCGGGCTACCGCTCAGCAAGTCCCTAGGTGTGTGGATTTGTAAAATATTGGAAACTTTTCTGCATTCTTTTATTGATTTTTTAAAACGAATTTAACATACTAATTAATAACCCTACACGTCCGTGTATTCGCGATAATCCTCTCATGATCAATCCACACAGCCGCACCAGCGTCACCCAGACGAGCAACGCCTCGAGCCAAACGCATCCACCGCGTGTATTCATCACCCACCAGAGCAACGCAGCCTCGCAGACCTCTCCCGTGGTCATGAACAAGCTCAACACCGAGGTCAGCGTTCGTCCCGAAGACGCGCCAAAAAAGCAGCCCGTCACGAGCATCATCACATCCACTGCCACGACACCCACACCTCCGACCCTCGACTCGTCCTCCTGCGGTGGCGGCTGCCAGCCCAGCCCCTTACCCAGCACCTCAGCCACGACCATCGTCAACCAGCCAGTGCTACCTGTCCAGGTAAGCTGTTTTTCTTTTTTGTCTGTTTCTTTTCACACAAAGTACTGCGAATTTCAGCAGGAAAAGCAGCCGGAAAAGCTACACCAGGAGCTGAAGAAGCTGTCGAGTAAACGCGACACCGAGTCATGCGCTACAGTGTCCGAGACCGGTGCTGGTACAGGAGGCGGCGGCGGCGGCGGCGGCGGCGGCTCGAGACGCGACCTCGTCAAGGCGATCGGCAAGCGACTCAAAGCCAAGACTCAGAAAAAGGATCCTACTCTGGGCCGACAAAAGTCCCGGACGGAGAACCGGGCGCGCAAAGCCTTCCGCACTATCTCGTTCATCCTCGTCGCTTTCGTCGCCTGCTGGACACCCTACCACATACTCGCCCTCGTCGAGGGATTCTGCCGGAATCCGCCCTGCACCAACGAGCATCTATTCATGTTCTCCTACTTCCTCTGCTACGCCAACAGTCCTATGAATCCGTTTTGCTATGCCCTCGCCAATCAACAGTTCAAAAAGACCTTCACCAGGATACTCAAGGGCGACCTGCACATGACGTAACTCGTCTATTATATATTATATAGATATGTATCTCTGTTCTATACTATATATATGGCTGATTCTGTAGCAGTATATAGCTATGTATATATAGCGGTATGAGTCTGCTGCTATACGTGTCGGATCATCATTATATCGAGTGTACCGGGAACGTTTTAAAAACGGATTACACACGCACTACTCAAAAGATCGCGCATGATGCAGTCAATTCATGATCTCCTCATTATTATTATTATTATTACTATATATATAATGCAACACGGCAGAACGTTAGATTTATAGGGCTGTGTCGCGTGCATTTTAGTCGATCCTATATTACAATATAGCCTCTGTAAATAAACGACACTGCTACCTAAACGCGTATACCTGTACAAGTATATTTATGTATAAACTAATAAGCTATTTTTATGTACATAATGTATATGTGTGAATAATTGTTAACGTTCACTAATTTTACGAGTATATAATGATGAAGAAATATCGAGTTAAAGCTAATACAATAATATATATATACAGGATAAAAGCGCGCATATAAGACGTAATAATAAATAGTATATATTATACGAGAGAAAAAAGCCGTTGCAAAGTGTCACGAACAAATCAATAAATAGATATATCGAGCGAGAGTCGAGAGAAATAAACGACACACTGTCGATCGCCGCATTGTTTAAAAGAGAATAGTACGTGCCGCTGCTAGCTAGCCAGCGAGCGAGCGTGGAGCTTTAAGGATTGTAGACTTTCTATAGTTTCTATATAAGTCGACTTGATATGTGTGCGCGCGCGCTCGCGCGAAATTACATGAATATTATTGTATTCGTACGATTAACGTGTAAGCCTATATACATATATTATACAAATCATAAAGGCTTACTCGAAATTAAAAAAAAAACGACGCAATTTTCGTCTATAAAGACATAAAGTGAATTATAATATTGAGCGAACAAATCTTCGTCTGCCTTTCGATATAATGAATATATATATAAATAGCTCATTTTTACTATTCATTTTGCAGACAAGACTATCGACCAAAATTTTACTAAACGCTTTGTTTGAAATGCCTATACTTTTTTCTATCCTAGAGGATTACGGAGGCAGAGTCAAAGATGATATTATAATAAGCGTATAATTATGTTAAACTGTGTGTGACTGATGGGTATGTGCGCGCGTGTATGTACCTATATAAATATACTGTAGAGATGTGTGTAAGCTTTTCCTCTGGAAAATACGCGCAGTTGGGTTTACGTGGCACACGTTGTTGCCTCTTGTCTAGTCGTTAGAGAAACAATAAAAAAGAAATGTGTAAAAATATATACGAGACGATGAGAGGCATATGATGTGAATGTGTGTGTGTGTGTGTGTGGAGGAAGTAAAAAAGCATCCGTGGTTGAGTGCCCAGCCACTCTTGAGCCCCAGGTCGGCTTGGCTCTTGACTGATGATGCTCTTTTTTGCGCAGCTGTTCTTACTTCTTTTCATAAAAATTTAATTATCAGTATATTATGGAGAAGCCAGTTCGCTGAATAGCTTTTTTACACAATTAAAATTCTTGAATATATAAGCTCTTCTTTTTTCCATGCAATTTTATAAAGCGTCATAATCGATATCATAACTCCATATCTTTTACGGTTAATGAAATGCACATACTTATTGTTATTATGCTATCTCGTTTTTTTCTTTTTCAAGCTATAATAAGAACGGCGATACAAATACGTTTTTTTTAATGAGAAACCAACAAAAGGTTTTCAGAGAAATAGTACATATAGCATTAGCGAAAAATCGTTGCAAGAAGTAGATAGATTTCGAAATGTTCTTATGTTGCCTAATTTTACCAATCGTTTCGGCCTGTGAGTGGCTATCCTGTTATCATGCGTCAATGTTACCTGAAAATCAGAAGAAAAAAATTATAAGCGATAATATAAATGGTAAGAATCGATATTACGTATAATATACATATAAATAACTGACGAGAAAACGCAACTAATAAATAATAAAGTTTTTTTTTGTTTTTTAAGATTTTAATATACACGTTATAAAGATGTGCTATATTTACTGCTCACGGACGAAATATTAATGAAACAATATTGTCATTGTGGAAGGCAAAATCTAATGTTGGTTATATAGTAGATAAAACTCTATAGCATTAATCTTTAAGACTAAGGGTGTGTGCCATATGTAGCCGAACCAGTGCATAGCCTTAGCGAAATGTAAACGCATACAATATGTACGTACAATAACTCCAATTACAATTTTAGAGCTTTGACAATGAAGTCTCTGGCTTGTAGGCCGGTCAATCAATTGTATTTGAATTTGCTATCGTATTGTATTAAATTAAGATGTCGATCAAAGTCCGAATTATAAACGTTGAAGATATTTATGAAAAATTTGAGGCAGGAAAGCAGAATCTATATAGAAAAAGGTTTGCATTGGTGATCGTATTTGATTTTTTATATCAATCATAATAAATATCGAGCGATAACAAGCAATTTACGCACGATGGTATCGAAACGTTACCACTTAAGATATTTGTTATTAGGTATTTTAGAAATACATTAATTTCCTGTTTTTGTCTTACAGCGTGATTTTCATTATCTACGAGATATCATCTCGCGATAAATTACAAGAGCATATATAAAAAGGCCACATCGCGAATGCTCCGAGCATCATATCATTTCGTCATATCTATACACTCCCCGTTAAACTATAATAAAGTATTTATCGCGAAAGTGCATCAATCTATAAATAATAAATAAGATTTAAAAATTATTCCCCTTGTATAAAAACCAGTGCGATTTTTTTCCCTTGCAATCACTGGGAAAAGATATGTTCCCCAGCCTAGTTACATTAAAAAAAAAACGCGAATATGAATATTATTGTGTGGCCTAATCATTCAACTACTTTGAACAATGATGCAGTGTAAGTTTTCGTTGTTTTTTTCATACGTGCCCGTAATAAAAGACAATGATAATAAGATATCAAATTGTTATTACACGCAGTTAAAATTACACAATTAAAAGAATGACGTAAGAAATTTTAAGAAAAGACCAGAAGATCTTATAATAATAACAAGAGAAAGATCGAGTAATAATGATAATAATACAAAATATCAAATTGTTATGACACAGTTAAAATTACACGAAGGAATGATATGAAATTTTAAAGACTATGATAAACAAATCTTTGTTTTTTCAATAGTTGACAATGACAATTAAAGTATTGTAAAAAAAAAGCATATATCAAATTTAGACCTATATATATTATATAATAAACTACTGTTATATAAATACGCGAATCGCCCGACAATCTCACAAAATATCTTAAGAACAAAGCATATATATATACACACACATGAACTAATCAACGTCTATGAGAAAAATACAGGAATGCGACGTATAAAATAATATATATACAATAATACTATAATTGATGCGAAGAACACGATGATACACCTATAAAATGTATATGCGTGTACCACTTGCGAGCGCTTTGTGCTGTAAGAATGCGAGGAAAATCAAATAAATTGAATATATTGAAATACAAAAGAGAAGAAAAAAAAAAGAAACTAAAAGGGATCGAGTATACATGAAGCATAGAAGTATTATTACTGTAGTAAACAATTTTTATTATTTTTAAGTGCATCGCAAAACTGTATTGTAATTAGATCTTCGAATATGTATACGAAGCAGCAACAATAAATTAAAATAATAATAATATGACGATGACTAATGAATAAAAATTATAAACCTAAAGCACTTTTGTAAATTTTATTTATCTTGCTTTATTTTTGTTAAATTCAATAAATATTTTTGGAAATTTAAAAGCATTCGCGTAGGATATTTCTTATTATTGTTCGCAGCTGACGGTAAGGTAGATAGTTGCCTATACCTACATTCAGTGTTTTACCAAATAAAAACTCTCTATATTGTGCCAACTATATTCTATATTGCGTTATTTGCGTTTGCGAATATTCCAAGCTGCAGACTACAGTAATATAGGGATATATGGTATATGGGGTGTGCATGTACAATATACCTATATAGGTATAATTTGTCCATTATATATTGTATGATACGAAGTCGAACAAGCCAACCGGGAAAAAATCCCAAGGGTTTTTACGTGAAATGTTTGCGGTAAAACCGTGCATTTTCAAGAATATTTTGGTCTCTAATGACGTATTCGCTTGCTTGACTATGACTCTGGCATCGAAAAAGTGATTTAGTTTGTATTCAGAAGATATGGGTCTGGTATATAACCTCAAATAGAAGTTTGTTTTGGTTGTGTAGAAAAAAATCTAAATATATATCAAAAATATTTTAGAAACGTTGTTGATCAACGTGAAAACAATGGAAAAAAGAGTTAGTTACCATTGCCATCTAACAGTTGTCTTGTTAATATGTTATGCAAGTATCTACAAAGTATCGAGCAACCCAATGGAGACGAGCAAAACTAGTATGTTGCAGAAGATAGCTGTTTGCGAGACTGTCAACTTTGTGAAAAACTCATCTTATGTGAGTGAATG
Source organism: Cecidostiba fungosa (assembly GCA_900474305.1). Classification (NCBI taxonomy): domain Eukaryota; kingdom Metazoa; phylum Arthropoda; class Insecta; order Hymenoptera; family Pteromalidae; genus Cecidostiba; species Cecidostiba fungosa. Next base: position 16,067 of record UCOJ01000812.1, on the reverse strand, counting down.
CGATAAAATTGCATTTACAACTGTTTTGAATGAGCAAGTCAAAGATGCCGCAATGTGCATGGTGGTGTATGATATAACAAATAAAATTTGTGCATATAACAGTCGGACTTCCGTAAATAATATACTACAGGTACCGGATTCCTCTCAGCAATTTGATTCTGAAGTTAAAAAATTAGAACCAAAACCAGATGAATCGCAAAACTTCATAAATAATCATTGCAAGAATATAACTACAATGTTTAAAAGGTTAAATAACATTGACATTGAAAGTAGTCCTGAAGTCATTCCTTTCGTAGAATACGTTAATGGAACTCTGTTTAAAGAAAGTGAGTGTCCATATACGTGCCATGGAATTAATCAAAGAGTTAATTCATTTTGTATGTTCTTCTTGTGGGCAAATGAATTATTTACTAAAGTAAAGCCTATTAAAACTCAAACTAAAGTGGAAGAACCTGACAAACAGGCTCCAGCTTCTGTCACTAATACACAAAAACAAACTTTGCTGCAAAATACAAAGACTGTTGTTATCGAAGCTAAGAAAAAAACAAATTCTGTACCTAATAATGAAACTCCGGTAAACATAGATAAAAAGCCTTCAATAAATCAAATTGATAAAAATTTGCCTATTGTAACTGATACTAAGAAAGAAGAAGAAGTCAAACAACAGCCAGCAGATATTTCAAATAGTAACAAAGTAGTTGAAGAACCAAAGTAAGTTTCCCTTTTCTTTTCTGTAATCAATCCATAATATTTTACGATTAATTTGGAAACTGTATGTTTCAAGGGAAGCAGAAATACAAAAACCAATCGATGAAGTAAAAGAAGACTTAATGCCATTACCTGTTGGTAATGACAAGACGAGTTCTGTTGCTTCCAAGGCATTGGATAATAATGCTGAAAGCCCTAACATTGTCCAACCAGAAAAGGCCAATCCTGAGGACTTTAATTCCGCAGAAGATCCCCCAATCAAAAAGTCTGATGACGTTGATATTGATGATGGTAATGCACGCGATGGTGTAGATGATAAAGATCCCATGGGTATGTCCATGCTCTCTGTTCTAGCAAAAATGTATACAATTACTTATAATATAATAACATGTTTTGATTTTAGACGATGGAAGTTTTGCAGCTAATAATATGGGTAAGATTCGGGACATTGATATAATTTAGGATTTTTAATGTATGATATTAAATTAATTATCAACAATTTAATTTGAAGGTAATCCACAAGAAATACCAGATAACAAAAAATTCTATGCCCAATCAACGCTGGTAAAAGAGGAAGATGAATCACACTTTTTTGCATACTTCTCTGTATTAAGTTTACTTTGTGTTGGATTGTATGTAGGCTATCACAATAAACAAAAGGTAAAAAGTATAAAATTTACAATGTATCAACTTTTACAAAATATTAATTTACATCAACTTTTTAGATCTTAGCAATGGTACTGGAAGGTAGAAGATCAAGGAGAGGACGTGGAAGTCGGAGAAGGCCAAGTACAGCAAGCTATCGTAAACTTGATTCCAATCTAGAAGAGGCAGTGACGTCACAATGTAACTCTAATGTTACTCATGTCATATATTAAGTAATCAATATTGCATATTGCATCCTAAATATTGCATAATAGTTTTAAACGCAAGTTGACCTAAATAAGGGCTACGTCTGGTCGTGATATCATTATTTTTATTACTGAAATTAAGAAAGCTTTTTTGGGGTACACATATTGGCTTACAAATACTAGTCCAACTTTTGCCAACTGAAGTTCTTCGTACTGTAAATAATACTGATAATCGAGAATTTTGTCAGCAAAATTAATCATAGTTAGTCACTGCAATTTTAAGATAAATCGTTTTCGCTGTCACTCAATAGTGCAATATATTTTCTAAATTGCACTTAAAAAAACAGATTAAATAAAGTAAATTTGTCATTGTATTAATATACAGCACTTTTGTACTTGCATAATATAACATTCAAACTATCCATATTTGACACTCAGAGTCTACTTGTATAGCAAACTATGACTACAAATATTTATTAAGTATCTGAACTTAAGTTAAGTTTATTTAGCTGAACTAAAAATGACATTTGGTTTATAATGGAAAAAAAAAATTGAAAATCCAAACTTAGAAAAAATACACAAATCGTAAATTGTACAACAAGCATATACGTTGTTATCTCAGCATAATACATGTAAATTATAACAAGTTTTTACATTAATAAGTAATAAAACACTGTTTATTTTTTCTAACCAATCAATCATGTGTCTATTGGAAATATTGGCCTAGTACATCATTTCGTTGCACGTTCGATTATAAAAGTAATATATTTCCGCTTTTACGATACGCAGGTATACTTACTAATGTTCGATTCTTTTATCACAGAGGTTGAAATGGAAATCCTAATCTTTACGAGTTCTACACATTCATCTTCGTGTTAGCGTTCATTGATTTAATTAAGATTTTACGCATTGCTCGTAAAGCCCGACTATATACGGACATTAAAAGTCATATTATCATACGAGGATATATGAAGATAAGTATGGAATCAATCGCTGATAAGAGAAAGCAATTTAAAGAAAATTAGTAAAGAACTAATGGTACTTTATTCCTTTCATCATATTAAAATAATAGAGAATTATTTGTCCATGCAGTAAGTAGCGTCGCTAGTATGAGAGTATATCCAATCTAAGTAATCAGTGTTTTTAACGTAAACTCCTGGGTATCCTTTTTGCGCGCATCCCATTCCCCAAGAAACAACGCCTATCGTTTCGTACTTTCCGTTATCTCTTTCGAAAAGCAGTGGTCCGCCACTGTCGCCCTACAAAAGGAATATAGATAGTTGCATCATAAAAATAGCCTATAACAAAAATGTACATCGCTGTATTGCCATACCTGACAGGCATCATTGTCATCGGCATAAGCACAGACCATCGTCTTTTCCAGATGACTACCGATTTTCGTCTTCTTGCACGAATTGTAAGACATCATTCTGAGAGTCGCCTGTCGAAGGTACCGCGAGGCACCCCCGTTACTCTTGACGCGACCCCATCCAGCGACTTTGACGTCGCGACGTGTGTATTCCGAGCCTGTATAAATATACACACGATAATTATCGAGCGATCGATAAAAAAAATAATCCTTATAAACTACCAATTCGAGCACCTTTTTGAGGCAAGCAGACTGGCTTGACATTTTTGGTGTACTTGACCGGTTGTTTCAATTTGATCAGAGCGATGTCGTTGAAATCGTGCAAGTTGTCGCTGTCAAATTCCTCGTGCAGTATTAATTGACCGGCAGGAACGACCAGACCCTCTTCGAGTTTCTGAACGTCGTGAGTACCTAGTCCCAGTGTCAGGTCCTTCTTCTTCATTCTAAAACAAAGGCGATATTATAATCTCGATTCGATTTTTAATAAATCGAGTGTAATCTCACTTGAAAACGCAGTGACCAGCTGTCAGTACGTAACGATCGTTTATAAGTGCACCACCACAGTGTAAGGCACCTTTGTCGAAAATCGCAACGATCCATGGAAAAACGTGAGGAGCCGCGAGTATACCACCGACGATACGCTCGGCAACGTCATCGTTGGATCGACCGCAGTCTTGGAAAGCAAAAATATAATACGATTATTTAAATCTGACCTTATGTACATTATGTAGAATACAAGCATCATCGAGTAAACGATAATAGATTACCGCAATTCCGATCAAAGTTCGGCCATTTTCGACATTGAGCGACCTAAAATTTTCAAAAATATTTCAAACCACTAAATCGAGAGAGAGAGACATTGTGTATAATTGTATAATATAGTCTGAAACGAACGTTTAGGATTAGAAGAGCACAAATTGCCGCAGCTAGGACCTGCCGTATCATCCTGCTTGTATTGTGGTCAGCTTGACGTCTGATTATTTCTTTTTTTCGAATCGTCGCGAGTCGAATAACATGTGCGTCTGTGCTTGATAGAAGCAATTTCGATTCGCTCGTAAATCAATTCCGCGGCTGCAGGTCATAAAACGAAAATTTATCGCCTCTGTATTATAGATATACACGTTAATTTATGGACATAAGACGTAGTGTGTGTGTGTGTGCGTGCGTGTGTGACTTATTGAAAACTTATTATTCATTCGAAATTTTTATTTCATCTCCAACAGAACATGGAGTCCCGAGAAACTTCCTTGTAGATCCATGGCAATGCAAAGAGCACGTCTGTGTAGAGACCAGGTGACTCTTCGTCTCCGCAAGCTATCCCAGATGATATGATTCCTAAAAATAAATTATCTTATAATGGTCCAATCTTTACATAATTTATATATACCAAAATATATATACACTGTTAAAAATACTACCTTAATTTTGCTTGAAAAATGCATGGAAATTCATGCTACTCTTTACTTTTCAAAATTTGTACATGAATTTTAAAGTCATGCACATAAATGTTAATGGTCATGGTAATGGAAGCAAATTTCAGACGGGTACATTAATTTGATTTAATGCACATTTACATTACTTTTCATTTAAATTTAATTTAAATTTACATTAATTTACATTACATTTTATGTACTTTGACATTAAATTGTAGATTAAATTTCATGTGACAGCAGTGCTTGAAAACTGCATGAAAATTAAGTTTATTTTTAACAGTGATTCTGCATGATCGTTGAAACTATTTATATTACCTATAAGCTCGTATTTGCCTTGACTGTTGATTACTTGAAATGGTCCACCGCTGTCTCCCTTTAAGAAAAAAGCAATTATACACAACACAGACATTATTTAAGTTTGATTGTATCATATAATAGGTATAATAAAGTAGTCCTTTTTGAATTGTGTACGTTACGATATATTATAGTGACGAAAAATATCATTATACCGAGCATGCGTCGTGCTTTCCCTCGGGATATCCAGCGCAAAAGACACGAAAAGCAGTGAAAGCGCAGGTTCCGGGCTTGTAGACAATTAGACTTGTTTTTCGCAAGACGCAAGAGGTATTTTCATTGTCCCCTATTCCCCAGCCGAGAACGTCACCAGTTCTACCGGCGTATCGAGTCTCAGTATTAATTCTCGCGACTAGAGAACAAAAGTTCAATTTTTACTGCAAAAAGTTCTTCCCATAAGGATTACACTATATATTTTTGTTTACCTTTTCTAGGCAGACACACGGGACGAATGTATTGGTTGAACGTGACTCTCATATTGAGCTTGACGAGCATTATGTCCGCAATCAGGTGTCTCGTAGCTTTGTAACTCGGATGTTGAATGAACTTTTCGATTGAGAATTTAACTACACGAATGTCACTCTGACAAATATCGTGTTCTCCCAGAACGACCTTCATCTGATTTTGAGTGTATCTGAAAATTGATCGCGATACAACGCAATACTCAATACAATAATGAGGAATATATTATATGTATACTTGGAGCGTAGACAGTGGGCAGCCGAGAGTACGTATTGATCGTTGATGAGGGAACCGCCGCAAATTAATTGTGGAATTTTGTCCTCTATAATGATGACAGCCATCCACGGGTACTCGTTACCGATGCTCTCACTGCCACCGATGATGCGATCGTTTTCTAGTTTTCTTTCGTTTTTTACACCGCAAACTGTACATTGTTTTTTCGTGATTAGTTTTTTCAACTTACACATTTTAGATATATGTAATTTAAGATTGACCGATATACCGCAATATTTGTAAGCAGGACTGCCGTAAGATACATCCGATTGCCTTTTGTGGAGAACATGAGGATTGACCAATGATGGTATGTATGACATTAGGAGCAAGTAACTTTTGACGATCATCTTGCGTGTATTTGAGAGAGAGAAAAAAAGCAGGTTGAAAATGCCTCAAGTGGTCTCAAAGCGCGTTGTATTTATCATTTACAACCGGACGTTCTTTCGACATAACTTGTATCGTTAGAGGATTTATCGTGCAATATACAAGTTAAGAATGCGCACGTCCCCGTTTTAAAAATGTTTGTTGCCATTGGTATATACTTCAACAAAAAATAATCATCTTTCTAAAATAGATTCATCAGAGCTTGCAATCAAGCATCAGGTTTTTTTTTTAATACAATTCATACATAAAATTGACTCTTTATAACAATACCAGCAATTCGCTGTACAATAACATTTAGTAAGCAAACTGAAGGGACTTTATTTCCGGTACATCAAAAGGTTTCAAGCAGTAGCAGGCATCCTTGGTATTCTGATATATCCAGTCGATATGAGGTCCAACTCTGGTATAAATCGCTGTACCAATGCTGTCGGTGCAGTTATTGATGTCGGATAAAACGCCGACTAGGTCGTAGTTTCCACTGTACGACCTGTGCAACACCGATGTTCCAACATCGTTCTGCAAACAATCAGGTCAAATAATATACGTCTATATAAATATTGAAAAATAATTTAAAAAAAAATAGTTTAATTTCTCACAGGACAAACGATGGAGCTGGAGCCTATAATCCCAACGCATCCGCTTTCCTCGTGATAATTCTCCGGATTTATTCCGCTCTTGAGACACTCGCGTCTGCCGAGGATAGGTAGTCCGAGCTTACGTGGTCGACACGTCCTCGTGTCGGGATTTCCATCGCTTAGAGATCCGCTGCTTTCGGTCCAGCCCATTAGGGTACCTACTTGGCCCAGATATGTTGATCCTGTCAGGGTATATTAGATGATGATGAATTAAAAGCGTGTGAATTTTATGAAAACTATAATATAGCTGGTGAAACTTGCCGGGATCCGGTAGACAGACCGGTAAGATTCTTCTCTCGAATTGCGTCGATCGGCTGAGACGTATAAGTGATAGATCGTGAGCTCGAGCTTCGTAATTAAATTCCGGATGCGTGATTATAGCGTCAACGCTTGCGTTCACCGAAGAAGTGTCCAGCTGACACCTATCATACTCTCCTAGGGCTACTTTTACCTCTGGTGGAGTTGCTCTAGGAACAAATTTTTTTATTCAAATATAAAAGTAGTATAACAGTGTAAAAAAATAGCTCACCCGATCAGTGGACTGGCTGCCGTCAGAACGTAACGGTCATTGATCAGTATGCCGCTCACGAGCACGCTGTTCTTCACGTGTATGTTGGCCAGCCAGGGAAACTCGTGGGTATCGGTGTACTCGCCGCCTAAGAATCTGGCGCCTCCGCGATTCGATTTTCCACAGGCTAAACGTATTCAAAAATATATAATTAATCAAATGCAGAATATTATTGAAAAATGTATAATAATACAAAAGAAACTTGCTGCAAGTGATACATGGGCGGAACCTCCCGAGGAATATGTCAAACAGTCGTCTTGAATACCGGCTGAATTCATTACCGCTCGTCTGCTGCAAAATCCTTACTTATTTATTTCGAATTTTATTATTACAAATATAAAGCAAATGACTTACCGACTCGTCGCTCGCTGCACCACTTACGAGTAGCAAAATCATTAACGAAGCTACGAATATCCCCACAAGGTACTTTACTGTGTCCTGAAGAGCCATGGCTTATATATGTGTTTCGGCAATTATGGTATAGGCGCTAGAGTATAATAACGTCTGACCGAGTACTGCGAGTGACAAACTGAATTCGCAGATGCAACGGCGTTGACATAGCGGAACTATCTCGTTTCTCATGTGCAAGCAGTGCCCGCATCTTGATGCGGTTTTCTCCTTTTTGCCAGCTGGCTTCGGCTTGTCTACAACCTATGTGTATTATTTTCCCTTCTCCGCACGATGATGGGCATACTTGAGATCCGGTTATTCGTCTTCTCTGTTACGCGACATCTGACACGATGTATCAAATATATTTAAGAGTAGCCGTATTTTCAACATTTCTTTTTTATGCGGGCTTTATGAAACTTTGCTGACAGTTATAGTATTGCATGGTTGCGTTGTACTTTTCAATCATGTTCTCGGTGAAAGAATATAAATAATACGTTTGATTGAATAAATTAGAATAATTTATTATTGCTATTAGATAAATTCGTATATATATTAATAACATTGCGTCGTATTTCGAGAGCGATTTCTTAAAAAACTAGTAACATAAAAAAATGGCACGTACGCGGACGATATAAGAGAATAAAAAGTAATAAAAATACAGAGACATATAAATATAAGAGCGTCGCACTAATTATGCTCGCAGAAACATCCGTCGATAGAATTCTCCATGATCCAATCAAGATAACGAGTTACCCGAGTGTAAACCCCGGGATAGCCGGGTCTAGCGCAACCATTTCCCCAGGAGACAACGCCGATCAACTCGAACTTTTTGTCCATTCGCTCAGCAACGAGAGGACCTCCGCTATCGCCCTGATGATAAAAATAAGGCGATGAAAAATTAACGAGATTGCATCGACCGCGTATATTATATAATAATACAATACCTGACAAGAGTCCTTCTTTCCATCTTTATAGCCAGCGCACATCATGTTGTCGGATATCATACGAGCGTTGTAACTGGTGTTGCGACACTCCTGCATACTCATAACGGGCAGTTGGACCGATTGTAAAAGACAGCTCGCTTTGCCGTCTTCGTGCAACGTTCCCCAACCGGAAGCCAGTGCTTTTGTTCCCGCGTAATGATTTTCTGTTGTGAAAATAAGATTTTTTATTTCTTGTACATTATTCACGTACAGCAATATTGTCAACCTTGCAATCTTTTAATTAATCCATCATGTCTCACCTTTGTTAGAAGGCAGACATACGGGTCTAATAGTTTCCGAAAGAGGAACTCTCTCGCTCAGTCTGAGCAAAGCGATGTCGTGATCAAAGTTCAAGAAACTGAAATTTCCTATGAAAGCTCTGGCGACGAATCTCGACTCTGGCGTCGCTTTCTGGGAGCATCGGTCGTGCTCGCCGAAGGTCACTTTGATCATGAACCACATGAATCTGAAAAACAAACTGACATTACATCCATCTCGTCTTTTTTCAATAGTCATATTTTCAAACTATTAAAGTATATACATATAGTTGATAATTTATATATTATTATTACCCTTTAACGCAATGGGCAGCAGTCAAAACGTAGCGATCGTTGATAAGGGTGCCCCCGCAGTAGAATTTGTTCATGTAGGACAGTCTTACTTGCCAGGGAAATTCGTTAACGAGAGTTGTTTCTCCGCCGACTATGCGGCTTTCTTCGTTTCTCAAGCCACAGCCTGCGAATAATAATAATCGAGCGTTAAATTCGGTGTGACTGACCTGCTACTATATATGTCTACGTAAATTATATATACTTACTGCAGTAACACGGTCCTGGCGGCGGTGTTACCGGTTTATTTTTTAACAAACTCAAAAAGTTTCTCGTGCTGTTGGTGTCGTCGCCTGGCTGTGTGTAACATTAAAACAGATAAAAGTAGTGGTTTTAAAAATTGCTCGATTAAAGTACAAAATATAGTGTCTACTGCAAAATGCATATATAAAATTGCAACTAACCCCGAGTTCCTCCTCGAGACCCATCGTCCTCGATACCTGCATCGACAAGAGAGCAGCGACGAGGAGAAGTTGCACCTGCCAAATTCTCAAACGCATCTTTTACGCTATACTAAATAAATGAATATATGTGTATATACAGAGCAACAATCGAGTCTGTAAACGGGTACAATAAACCACGAAATTTATAACTCGCGAAAACTGCAGACGAGAAGGTATAGAAAAAAGAAAAAGCTTCGATCGAAGCAGGGCTTATCTCGCGATCGGCTGACTGAGAAACCGGCAATGTGTGTATATGTTCGAAGGAGCAGAAGCAAAAGGCCCCGACGACAAGACTGAGAAAAAGGGGCGGGAGGCCAGTGTCTTGCCAGCCTCTATTTCTCGCGGATTAATGGAAGGAGTGAGTTGGCACTCCCACACACGCGCGTGCACACACGCACACTCTATTTCGCGGTCACGTTCGCGATCGAGAAAGACTGCGCGCGTCTCCGCGCGGCGATATGCAACCGGCGGATAACGGCAGATTCACCAGACGGGCCTTGTTGTATATATAAACGTGTCGCGCACGCGATATATATAGTAAAATACTTATAAGTGTACTAACCGAAGTAAAAATATCGGTTCGCACGCGCGCGTGCGACATGATTAGAGAGTACGTATACCTATATAAGGCCCAAGAGGATACATCGGCGCGCACGCACGCGCACGTGTTGTCTATACTAATATACCACTATTATAATATGCAGCGTCACAGGGTAATTGTACTCGAAATAGAGAATGACACTTTCGAATGTATGTGCGTGCTGATTGCGAGAAAGAGAGGAATTATGTACTCGCGTATATAGGGCTGTGATTCGATTTGCCATTCTGTAGGTACAAGTGTATGCAATCACCAATACGCAATCTAAAATAACTTCTGCAGATCTGAAACGAATAATTTTTTATTCCATAATATTCGTATAGCTCAAGAAAAACTAAAAATGTTCCTTATTGTCTTAGATGTATTTGTGGTCTTGAAGGTGCAGAAAATTCAAGCGCGCTCCCCGCGGATGTACTGAGCCAGTTGGATGATGTCCTTGGGCATGATGGTGTAATATGATGTGGTGACGCGCTTGCGGCGCGGATCAAGTCTTGGATGCATCTCCGATTTCCAAATTTCTCTCAGTACAGTATAGTAGGCCAGCCACCCCTGCAGTCCGATATACTTGTAATATTAGGGGCGCCAGCCTGTATAGGTATAATATAGCCCGCGGGTATATCTGGGAATAAGGGGAAACCCCGCGGGACCCATTCGCCGGGGTAGAGTATCACTCCAACAGCTCGCAACTACTTACTCGCATGATTGACAATTTCATACTGTATACATGCGTACTCTCATGCATCTAGGAGTTGGGGATAATAAGGAGGATCGAGTCAATAAGCGGCATCGCGAGGTCCTCTACTGCGCGAGACAACATCCAGGCGGGCATCACCGCGACAGCACGCCAAGAGGAAGATCCTCACCGCCATGGACGTCATTCTCTCAAGAGACAAGGCCACACCCTCTACGGATTCGGCGGTTAAATTATTTGGCGACCTCGTCGATTACGATTTCTTAAACAATCGGCCCTTATCAGGCCCACCAAATATTTAAACGTTGGAATATAGCTATCTAATCATTTTTCATTCATTTACAATATGAATATTTAATAAAAATGAAGTTCTAATACAATGTGAGACGTATGATGTAGCTTCAAGTTAAAAAGTATTACAGATGATCTGGACTACATGCACCTGGAAAGTAAGTGCGAGTACAAAATGATTACTGGTTTTGAATCCGCAAAAAGAAAATATCATTTCCCACGCTCTCTCCGACTGCGTGCAAGAGAGATACTTTGTCCTGATTTTAAGCCCATCGATTGAAAATTATTAAATAATAGACTTCGTAATAAATATTCAGTTATAATGATAAATGATCCTCGGGTTGATTTTTAAGATTATTGAACCTGCGAATCTTTTCAATTAACAAGTCAAATTGCTTATAGTTTCACAAAAAAAAATATTCATCAATAATTTGCGAGTACGTTAAAATATCTTGGTGGCTCTGAGAAGGACCGATGGTAATTGTTTGAATTTGTATGAGATCAAAATTATTTGGAGCTAGTGTACTTGTTGGGGAAAGCCTTACTGGTGCCCTCGCTGACGGCGTGCTTGGCCAGCAGAATCCTGACAGCCGTCTGGATCTCCCGGGAGATGGTGGTCGACGGAATGTTTTAGTGACCGACTCGGAACACCGCGTTTATATGCGATAAACGAATGAGCAGGTAAGGTAGAACATTACAACCAATCAGCATGGCGAATACGCGGTATGTAATCAATATTTTATATTCCAGTTCTCTGACAGAAATCTGAGCAGTTCATTATTAGCTGAGCTATATATATATAAGCGAGTAATATCGGTTTTAGCCAGGAATTGCTCCAGCAAAGAGGATAATTTATAAGTAGGTATTAATAGACAAATTACTTATATTTATTAGCTATACTTTACACAATATAAGTAAAAAAAAACATCTAAACATACAACTGATAATCCTGACTAATTCCAGCTCTTAACGTTGCAAAAAACGTCACTTATAGCCTTTAAAACCAATTTATCATTAACCTCCAACGATTTTCTGCTTCTTTTGAATTTCATGACACCTATAGATATGGAAATATTGATAAATATAAAGTCAAGCCAAGTCAGATATGTAATCAAAACTGTGTTACTTACCACACATGATGCCATACAAAGCAGTCGAACTGAATCTATGAGTTCTCTGCTCACTCTGATTTCGAGCACTTCTAACTGCTGTGAACTTTTCAGCTACTTCTTTTGTTATAAAGAATCGGACCATCTTCAATAGAGATTTAGTTATAACTAAATCAGGATCAACAAGATCACTGATCTGTACACTCTAAAATTGCAATTTATGATTAGTCACAAGTGACACCAATAAATTAAGAAATATTAAATTAAATAAGTAAAAAAGCTCACAGCGTCAAATCTTAAAAATTTGTTATTTTCCAAGTCTCTATCAAATTCTAAAAACCTTTCTAAAGAGGTTATCGGAAAAGAATACTGATATTTCTTAGTGAAATCGACATTAACTTCAACATCAGTCACCTTATTCACTCTTTTATCTAAAAGAAAAGTGACAATTTCATCCTGTCTTGCTTTAATATGATCAATATCCACACTAATCATTTCTTGTTTAGCTTTAATATCAGCAACATCCTTGGCGATAGCTGTAAGCGACTTTGTGACAAAGAACTCAAAATCTGTTTTACAATCAATAGTTTCCATTTTGATCACATCCATGTTGCTTATATCATTATCTGGACTTTTCAAAGTGCTTTGATTAGCTGTAATTAAAAATAATATCAATTACATATTTGGGAGAACATTAATTGTAAGTCAATAATTATCAACCCTTGTCTTGCTTCCACTTTTTTGGGGAAACAAATGGTCGAAATGAATTTTCCTTTTGGAAATATTTTGAGGGTCTAATGAAGGGTAGAGGTGTAAAAGCACTCTTGGATGCCCAGAATCAAAGAAAGCCGGCGGAGAGTGAAAAAATGAAAATTATGAATTTTGGTCTTCAAAGACATGTTGTACCTGGTATATGCCCTATATAAAAATTGTTTTATTTTTTTCACGATTTACTTGAATGTATAATACAGTTCAATGCTTTTTTTTAATAAGACTCTGAGAATGCAATTCCTAAAGGGAAAATTCATTTCGAGTAGCTGTTTAGCTGAAAAGTGCAACTGAATCTATGTTGGCAGATATTCACCCGTTGAGCTACCAATCACTTCTGTTATTTCTATGTTGTCAAGATTATTAACATCACATTTTAATAAAGTTTTTGCACTCTTTGAAATCTCTGGCAATAATCTTCTTTTTAGAATTGGTAACAGTTTGTCTACATACTGATGTGGAATGCTGTTGTTGACTACCCAGTCTTTTATACTCTTAATTTCTTCAGTCTCTGCTTGATCGAGCACTATTACCTCGTCTTCACTTTCACTGAACTCATCGAATGTACCGTACTCACTAGCAACTATTGCTGATGTATCAAGATTTTCAATTTTGAGTTCACTACTACTGGACGTAAGATCTGTATGTATAAGATCTGGCTCTGGTGATGAATAATCATGTTTTCCTTTTTTTTCGTGTAATTCACAACATTCTTGGGCAAACTTTGCTAATTCTTGTAGTCTTCTTTTATCGGCTCTTCTTCTTTCTATATTGTTGTCCATATTAACACTATAATTATAAACAAATAGAGTATTAAAAATATATTTATATGGGAGAATGCTTTTAGGTTATTAATTCACTCTCACCCTATATGCTCTTACATTTACAATGTATTTCTCCTGACGTAGATAAATGTAATAAAATTCTAGACTACTAATTACAATTTATACTACCCTCTATACGCTTTGCTACTAGACGAATAATTTTTGCCAAGTATGTACATAAAAATTAGTTAAAAATTAACTTATAACTTGACGTCTAATATACCTACATTTTCGATGTTGTCTACACTGCGAACCGAATCGTTCACGCACGCGGCTATATATGTATTAGCTACATCATAGCTATATTCCGTTAGCTATACATACCCACCACTGAGGCCACATAAACTACAAAACGTAATGAAAAAAGCATAGCCACATTAAGTATAAAAAAATACAATATATTACTTTAACACTATATATTAGTGTTATACATATACATGCATGAGTATGCAATTGCTTTATTATTATAACATATATATTTTTAATGATTGGCCTTTATGCAGTTTAAATCCGTAGCCAATCCTTAGGTAGATTTCGTTTTGGCTTTTAGTATACAGATTATAATACATATGTATATAGAGGCGATTAACTAACTCGCAAGCGCTTTGAACTAGTTGATTTTCTACTACACGGTTGCTAAAATAATTTTAAAAATCTGACAATTTTTTAGCCTGTAGATTCCATAAAAGCGCACAAAGCAGCTATGCGCATGAGTTATAGACGATAATATTCCAGTTTCATATTTAAATTTTGTATTACTCTAACGGCATATAATAAGTATAGCAACGAACGCTGGCTTCCGAAAAACATCCCGCGATTTATATACGTGTATCACATAACCATTACACGTATGTAAATTTAGTCCCCTATAATGTTTAATTGTAAAATAAATAGTCAAGTCAAAAAATGATTTAAATGAACGTTGACAATATATAATAAATATAAGAAATTTTCCTAGTTATAGAAATATTTGTAGCCGTGAAAAGGGCCGATGGTATAATAGTTTGAATTTTTGCGAGATCAAAATTATTTGGAGCTGGTGTAGCTAAAGTGACGATCGCTCAGGGTGGTGTGCTTATACCCAACATCCTAGCCGTTCTTCTTCCCGTCGCAAGCTCTTAAATTCTTTCCATAAATCAGCAAATCAAACGCGCTCGCGAGCATATTACATATCATTTGAACGTTATGAATGAACAGTATACTTGTAGTATTTTAAAAAAGGCTGCAGTTGGAACACCAAAGTTATACATTAAAGTCTAAAGTAGATCCTGTATATCCAGTGACCAGAATTCTTATATAGACACAAACACGCCTCTCCTCTTTCGCTATCGCAAGCGCACGTGCGTCGTGCAGAGCAGCACAGCCGACGCTGCACTATTCCAACTGATGCAATCTCTCCTATCAGGATTGCCGCAGGCTCCGTAAGGCCTAATGAGTGCAACAAGCGTCGACGCTACTGTGAATTTTACCAGACGAGCTAGACGTAGCGAGGACCAAAGAAGGGTCTATATGAGATAAGGCAACGGCCGTACTAAGCTAATATTTATACCCTAGTGCTTCTCAGTAAGACCAAGACGTAGGTTCTAACGTCGATCCCTCATTGGCTAGCTCGGACGACCAACAGGAACGCCGCATTCTCTCATACCGAATAACTCCACACCCGCCGCCGCACAACTCACCCACACAAGGCATCAGGATCGTGCAACGGAGAGACGCGATACGCACTAGTCTAAGTTCTATAGCCGCGCGCACAAGTTAATTGTATCCGCACTGTATTTTTCTGATATTTTCTATCCCAATGTGTGCAATACAAGTCCACTACAATTGTAATCTGAATAATAATAAGTTGAAAAAACGTAATTACCGTGCTCGTCAAACTTATTGGTAAGGTACACACATGACCATTTTTATTCTTGTATAATAAGTATATAGGTAAAATAGCGATACATCACATATTGTGCGTGCGGAAAATGATTTTCATCTAGTAGAATACTTCAACTTTTAATATAACTTGTAGCTGTTTTCCAGAAAATTTGAACTTATAATATTGCGACAAATAACAATTTAAAATAAAAAATAGCACTATAATATATCTACCAAAAAGTCGCGTATGTTTTATATTGGAAATGGGTATTAATAAATGACTGTGAGGAATATTTTATATGAAGGGGATATTCAATAAAAGAAAGACTATAGAACGCGCAATGGAGAGACCAAGAGAGATGTTTATAAAATAATATAAACATCTGATTAGGCTGGCACTGGTCCTTATATGGGAGAGTACAAGAGGGGATGGCGGATGCCAGTCTGCAGTCTGCTCCTGAC
>UCOJ01000811.1:0-62770 GCA_900474305.1 Cecidostiba fungosa | reverse complement strand
CGGCTATATAGCTATATATAACGTGTACCTGTATATCTACAGCCTCTCTCTCTCTCTCTCTCTCTCTCTATTTTAATTCTATACTCCCTCTCTGAGCAACTCTCGCGCTACTTTTTTTTCATCGCCCTCTCTCTTTCGTACACTCATCCTTCTGCGAGCCGAGTAGTGTCTTGTACAGTGACGAAGCGACGCGAGGAATCGTCCGCCGATTTTCCTCGTTATTAATTATTGAGCCAGCTATATATAGATAATTATTAGCAAACAAAGCCCGATGCGCTTGATCGACGCCGTGCGCGCACGTGTGTAATGTATCTGGCACGCGCTCATTTATCCGCTGCACTCGGACGGGCGGAACGACCTTTGGATACATAATAACTACGATGCGAAGGACTCGCTCGCGAGGGTAATTAATAAGGATAGGGTTACCTCAGTCTCCCGGAGAGAGAGAGAGAGAGAGAGAAAGCTGTATCGAGATGCAGATGAGGAATTAATTAGCCGCGGGAGGATGGGAAAAAACAATGGACATCTGCCGAACCGTCCAAGCGAAAAATAGAGCGGTGAGTGTGTAATTAAGACGCTATTATGTGCGCGAAAGGGATACACATCTCATCTCGAGTAAATGTATATAGAGGAGAGAGAGAAAGCGAGTGTGTGCGAATAATTGTAATTTCGAGAAGTAATACACGATGTGAGAGGAATGCGGAGGTGCTTCAAAGTAGCTCAATCGTATGTAGGTATTATATATATACCTCATCGGTGATGTCTCCGAGCTGTTGCCGGTCTTCGGTCTCGAGTAATTCCTCGATCTCCTCGCGGCTCTTGACGATCGTCTCGTTGAGCTCCTTCTGAACGACGGCTCCGGATTTCGCACCAGCCGGCCAGTCGACCTTCTGAGGCTCGTCGCCCGTCGTTCGTCTCTGATGCGAATTATCGATTAATTAATACTTTCACCGCGTGTGTGTTATATATAGGCAATGAAACTCTCTTGAAATTACCTCCTGAGTGGTGTGCTCCTGCTGCTCGACGTCCTCCGTCGTGTTGGTCGTGACGAGGGGGCCAGAGTCGACGACGACCTCGCCGTCCTCCAGGACGACCTGACGCTTCACTCGTGTCTCGATCTGACGCGTCGTCGTGATCTCCTTCTTCTTCCGCGTTTCCCATTCCTCTGTGAAACACACGTCGTTAATATAATACTTCTCGTTGCGAGAGCTGTTTATAATATTTACGGTGTACACGTACCTTCCTTAACTGTGGCCACGGCGTTCGCCGGATCGACCTGGAAATTCACGTTTTTCGCTGTAGTATATATTACATAAGGTGAAAAATGCAAAAGCTAAGGTTTTTACTCACTAGAATAGAAGCATGAGAATCGGCCGGAGGCCGAACCTCGTATCGACGCGTCGAGATCACCTCCATCGCTCTTGAGTCACGCTATTCCCAAGCTTAGATTCATCTCGCTTCCTGACCTACAAGCAAGAAAAATCTCTTTTAAGGAAACGCCATTTTATGACCTGCACACTTCTCTATTATAATTATCAACCGCTTCGATCGCGCGCGCGTCGACACAATTTTACACTATAATATATACTCGACTGTTATATAGGAAATTAGATAACACGAATACACTACGTTGCATTTCGAAAAGCAGCGCATTGAAAAAGTGAAATTTCGCGAGCACACGTTACAATAAGCAAGCAGCGAGTAGCTTTCTACGACTTTCAAAAGCCGTAAAACCCTAAACAAACCCAAAGGAGCAGCTCTAAAACAATGAAAAGCAATCGAGCAGAGGAGAGAAGAAAAAGTAATACACGCGAGTAGTATATACGCGTAACACACTTTAGCGCAATTGTCATCGTCCAAGCCCATTACTTTATACAGCAGAGGAATGTGTCTGAGGAATCTCGCGACAAACAATGCAACAACTCCCTATAGAGCAGTTCTCGTCCCTGACACTCGCGGAAGAATTAATTCCTAAGCGAGAGTTCGACGTGAGAAAGACCCGCGAAAATAAAACACACACGAGTCGGGCCAACGAGTCATTGCGACATTCGGAGAGAGAGAGAAAAAAGGACGCGCAGCCTTCGGTTTACTTACTTTGGACTATACGTGACACTTTTCTTCAATGTGCCGCGCTTTGACCCTGTCTTTTTTTTTTAAATTCGGCGCCGATTTTCTTCGGAAATTATATATTACACGATCGTAGTATAAGCGAGTGATTATATGCGGAGAATAATGCCTCCTCATGAATGTTTCATAGGCGACTACTTATTAGTCAAATTTTCCTTCAATCATATCACACGCAGGCGTCCGACACCAAAAATGGAACTGACTCACTCATGCATCAGCGTATAGTGTAATCCTTCGCACTTGAATCGAGCAAGGTCGAATAACAATAACACGCTGCTGCATCCTTACGGTAAACGCTTGCATAGAGAGAGAGAGCTATATATACATACGTATATGTACATTACACGAAGGCAGCGAAAAATAGTGCATACAGAGGTTCGGCACTTGTGTCCTTGCGGTCTCGAATTACGCCTGTAAAAGGCCATCCACGACAGAGTATAGCGTAACTCGCTCGCATCAGAGTAGTCCGCATTGGATATGCGAATGACGTCAGCTGGTCTCTCTCTCGGTGCGTCACTTCGTGTCCGGTGTGTCGCGCGCTTTATATTATATACTTGCGGATATTATATTTATGTATTATATCGCATACACACGCAGTGACACGAGCGCCGAGAGAGAGAGAAAGAGAGTACACTGTTCTCTTATCAGAGACACCTTTCGCGCCACTCCCACGTCTGCGGCGACCGGTTTTCGTTTATGGCTTGTCGTCGCGCGGCTCTTTTTTTCCCCCGATGATATTCTACGTATTTTCGGTGAACGACATCGCAAAGCTTTGTAAATAAGAGGGAATTCTGTACAGAACGGATTGTTTACATAATTAGAAAGTACCGGCTGATTATGTCTTATTTTCTGGGAGAGAAGTGATTCGGTCTCGTTAACCCGCGTGTGCATCAGGAGATTCTATTATTAGCTTGACTGCAGTACTTGACGAAAAAGGGAGACTTTAATATATATACGCAAGAGAGAGAGAGAGAAAAGTGAATCAGCGATGCTAATTGTCGACTCGCACGCGCTAAGCGCCGCCGCCGCCGCCGCGGCTTTCGGAGCGTGAAAAGACGGCCGCTGATTGCATTATATACGAGCCTTGGGAACTCGTGGGACTATTATTCCTTTATTTTCGGCGAGATTAAGATGATAATGACTCTCGCGTGTGTCTTCCGTTCCGAAAAATTGTCCGGAGGACACTTTTTGCGTGTAACGAAAAAAAGCCAGAGTTTTACATGAGAATGGAATAGCCGTTATTGTTTAGTCTGAATTAAATGTACTTTTTATGCTAACGAAGTCGCTATATATATTATACTCGTAATCTTCATTTCACGCGCGTTAATATTTTCTCTCTCGCTCGAAACGGTATAATATAATGGCTTGACGTCGATGAGTTTGTTTTTGAATACGAGCCGTAAATAACGCTAATATAAGTCCGAGACACACACACAGACGCGCCTCAGCTTGGGCCATCGTTCCGTAGAAATTCCTAAATCGCGTTTCTGGTAAGTCGTATATAAACTTTTTTCCAATAACACACAGACACTGTGTCTATATATAATGTGTATAAGATAAGTATAACCGTAAATATGCAGTAAAACCCGACTAATGAGCTTGAGAATCGAGGCGATTATTCACTTTTTCTATAATTGTTTTCTCGAATATACATCGTAAAAATTTAACGCTCACGCCTATATATATACATAAAACTGGTTTCGGCGAATATTCGCTTCTCGGCGTTAATTAAACTCGTAGATCGCCGGAGTGCGATCTCTGCTGCAATCGCTCGTCATTTTTAATCTCCGCGCGATGGAAATCAAAGTTCCAAGAGAGAGAGAGCTGCTCTTCGGAGGCACACATATAAATCGTTTGAGCGCAAAAAAGGCCTCGATTTATACGAAAAAGTCAGAGGCGGCACTACACAGTGGCGGCGACAATAACAATAAACATGACAATTAGAACGACGACGCGATGCTCGCGCGCGCCGGGCAATAACAAGGATCCGGTTTTTCTCCCTGTCTTATATATATATACACACACACCTATATATAGGTATATATACCGAACGGAGTCTGCGCCGGTGCGGATTCGAGGAAAGAAATAAAAGCTGACTTTACGCGTGTAGAAAAAGGAGGACAAAGGAGAGGAGGCCCGACGAGTCGAGCGTTTAAATCGCCGCGCTCTCGCGGTGATTTAAATGCGCGCGAGGATATAGTGTATACGTATGTGTATCTCGCGAAATCTATACTTACATACCCTAAAACCACACTGACGCCACAGTAGATAACAATCGACGGGATTGATATAAGTATATATACGTCGGTTGTGCGCGCGAGAAAAATCAGAAGAAGAAACGAGTCCTTTCAGGGCGAGAGAACGACTCGTGGGTGGCCGCGAGAGAGTAGGCGCAGCAGCAGCAGCAGCAGCAGCCGTCGTCGTCGCGAGATATCTATAATACACACAGCTCTCGCGGCGCGGGCACAGACCACGTGACCTCCTCAAGGACGTAGCCATTTTCAATGAAAATGTATATATACACATCTCACTGCTGCGCGCGTTCGCGCAGAGCACGAAAAATGATGAATGAAAGGTGAGTATATATATATATATATATATAGCTATATACGCGTGGGCGTGTTCGATTGGAATTTTTCGTGAAAAATCGCCGATCGATTGCTATGTATATTTATTCTGGAATATATATTAGTGGATTGGCTAAGCGTTACGCGTGGGAGTACAGTGTCTATATACTATTGTGCAGTATGTGTATATGCGTGACATTGGAAGAGAGAAATTTTCGTCCGACTTCCGCGATGCTTTTGAAAATTCCGAGAAAACAGAGAGACTATGTTATGTTCTCTCTTTCTCTCTCTCTTGATTCGTATCAGCGCGATATACACATATACACACACACTGCATCAGAGACTGCGCGAACTTTCTCCTGCGTTTCTTTCTCTTCGCGCACTGCTATCAAATAGTGCATAATAGCCAAGTACACACGCCGAAGAACAAGAAGAAAACCGCGATCCTCCGGAGGAGATAACGATTCGCGCCGGAATATTCTTCCTTCTATCACTGGCAGATACAAGTTTTTTTTTTATACAGTTTAACGTAGTTACATAAAGAGTATATACGTATATATATATATATAATACAGGAATAGAAAAGCTTCCCCGGCGGCGGCAATGACAATCCAAAAAAGTTGCGCGCACAAAAAAGCGCGTTCCGCGTCTCTCTCTCTCTCTATTCTCACGGTTTCTTTTATGTAATTTTTTTTCTCTCACTCACTCATGGAGTGTATAACTACTAATGATAAGCCGGCAGAGACGCACTTTTCATAACGACGAGTATACTTTATTACCGCGTGTGCGTGATATAATGACGGTATTAAACTCGTTCCGTAGGTTTCACTTGCCGAAAGCTTAGCTCGCTCGATTTATCCGGCAATTTGATATTCCTCGGACACGCGCTTGTAATATAATTGTATTAGAGTGAAAAGCGCTTTGAGCTATACATATACGAAAATAGAGACAAAGATAATAATACTTGCGGAGCGCGCGTGTGCTCGCGAAAGAAGGAGAGCTCGGCAGCAGCAGCAGCAGCCTCTTACGTAATTTCACTTGCTGCGCAACTTGCTCTTTCTCTCTCTCATACATAGCTTATACATTGTAAGTCTGCTCTGGAGTATATAATCCCGGGTGTATTTATACATAGAACTAGTGTACAATACAGATGAGCTCTCATGGGATCGGCATGAGCGCAAAGTATGCGAAGGTCCGAATTGCGTCACAATTAACAGGTGCGCGACAATCGAATTTTCCAGAGCATTAGATTCTCTATTGCCGCGATTTCGCGAGTTTAGGTGTATATAAAGCAGAGTCGATTCAAAGTCGAGCCTTTTGCGGATGAGGCTCGCCTAATTCCCGATCGCTCGCTCGCTCTCTTGCAAAACTCGCCGTCTCTCTATCTCCATCCTTCTCGCATTCCTGCGCGGCAGCAGCGCGGCGGCCTAAGCTCCTAAGCCGATGCTGCAGCTCACCTTTCCCTTCTTCTGCAGCAGCGGCGGCGGCGGCACGACGATTCGCTATTATAAGGCTATATAGGTATATATATATACTCGCGCGCATTTTCCGCGTCTTATATATATACATCCCTTTTTGTCGCGCGGAATAAGTATACCGATTATATACGAGAGTGTCGTCGTCGTCGGTTGATTCATATACGACGCAGAGTAAATATATACAGAGAGTGACGTAATTTCGCCGATGGTACATCAGCAGCATTGTTGCGCAAACCGATCTTTTTCCCATCATCATCGCCGGCTGACTCTAATTCTACGATAAAAGATCTCTCTGCGATCGTACGTACCTCTCGCTGATCTCGCCTATATAAGGTATATGTAATATACTGTCCCTCGTCGCACTGTCACACAATGACTTGTATATGAAACACACTCGCTCGACAGATCGGCCACCAGTAGTAGTAGTATTAGTAAAAACAAACTCGGAAAATCGGTAATACAGCTGGTGAGCCGTGCGCGCGTCGCTCGTGGCCGGGAGCCGCGGTTACTCTGCGGCGGGGCGAGAGATCCATCGGCGCTCGCGCACAGGTAAGCAGGAGCAGCAGCAGATATCGTTGGAAGTGGTAGTAGGCAGCAGCAGCAGCAGCGCACGTAGGTAGGAGGGAAAGGTAGTGGGGAATCGCCGCCGCCGCCGCGACTAACAACACAGCAGCCACTGCTGCAGCCGCGAGAGATCTTGCGCTACTCTCCCGCCACGCTCCTGTAGCTGTGCTATCTTGAATGGAGGAGAGAGAGAGAGAGAGCCATTCGGTAGGTCGTGTATATATAGGTATATACGCGGATTCCTGTGGCTCTGATGGGAGAGAGAGAGAGAGAGAGGAGGCGCACCTCGCGATTCCGCGACACGTGTGTGTAAGTACTGTACAGTTTATTTCGACCGAGAGCTGTACGATCGATGCTTACTGATGATGATGGTGCTGATGGGTGCGGGTGGACTGTGTAATGATTTTTCATTGTTCTCTTTTCCTTCGTTTATGTCTTCTGTACTATTATAACAATACGAGTGAAAATGCTGCCTGAGTCAGCATATAAAACTACTATCTGGAATATATGTATATAGTAAAAGCGGCTCTCGATTAAAAATACAAAAGTAGGTCGGAATCAAAAGTTGGGATAAATAATTTATCGTTTATACTAATGAGCCAGCGCGTCAATCAAGGCTATAATGAATTTCCTTCGATCGTAAACTGCATTTCCATCATATAGGTATATATATATACAGAAAGACACGTCACATTCGTGAAATCGGTCAGCGGGTCAGAGGCGAGAAGCAGCTTCTCTCGGTCATGTCGCATCATCAGGAAAAAAAAAGAGGGACAACGGAAAATCGGGGAGTGGGAGAGAGAGGTCCACCTGGGCCACCTGCCTCGATCGAAATCTCGCCTTAAATGGCGCGGCGCGCGATTTCAATGGCAAATCCAGACGATTCGCAATCGCTCTCTCTCCCTCCCCCTCACTCGAGCACTTTTTGTGCATTGCAGTGCGCGCGCGCGTTGGTTTTTGAGGAAACGTCGATCGTTCGATAATTTTTGTATAATATATAGGACGCGATTTTTATTTTATTCGGTATTACAATTAAAACGACGACGCTGCAAGGTTTCGCCGAAAATCGTGCGCGGCGACCTTCGGATATTAATTATACATGAGCAAGGCTGCACTATACGAGAGCATTAGAGGAACGGCTGCAGCGCGAAATTAATACATTATTACAATAAGACGGAGACGATGAATATTATTCATATTATCGACTTTTGTTTTGTCCCGAGAGTGAGAGAGAGAGAGGCCGATGTGTTTTTCTTTTCGTAAAATATGTGTACGGGTGTGTATACATACATATACGCGTCCGAATAAATTAGCGCGAAATACGACGTTGCGAAAGTCCGGCGTGTGAGAAAAAAAAAAAATAATAAAGAAGTCACATATTGATCGTATCTTTATTTTCGTTTCCATGACCGAGACGCGGGGGCGAGATTTTCGTTATACGATGCGAGGCCCACGCTCGGATTTCCTAATTCGACGAAACATAAAATTCCACTCTGCACACACAGTCAACCCGCGCGCCGAGAGTCACTCGGTAATTAAGCCAATGAGCTATATATCGATTAATCACCAATTCCCGATAATCATCCAGCCCAGTTGTTGGCATAGATTAGCTATATGTATACACACACATCAGGTAGGCTATATATATATATGCGCGATCGACCAGCGCCGGCAGGCAGATATCGCAGATCGAGAGAAGAGAGAGAGAAGGTAACGACCTCGAAGGAATCCTTCCGTCCTCGAGTCATGTAGGCTGCTGCAGAGTGCGTGTACTCGCCCGAGCGAAAGACTCTGCCCACGTACTCGCGCCTCTCTCTCTCTTACTTACATACGAGTGTGCGGAGAACTGACAATCCCGAGACGCGAATCCGCCTTGACAGAGAGGCTGCGCCGACTCTCTGTGCTCTATTAACACACTTGTCCGAATCCCAAACGCGGCACACGCTGTGCTGTGATGCAGACTTGCTATGTATATGTATATATACAGTATATACTTTGTCTCTCTGATCGAGGGCGTGTGTAGCTTCGATCTCTCTCTCTCATTTCAAGCTATAAACTTGTATAATAATAACACACGGAGAGATGTAAATTAGAGATTGAGTATGTAAGGGATTAGAGCTGTAATTTGAATTAATGAAAAGTTGCGCGTAATAATAGTAGTAGTAGCATATAGACGAACGATCGATTTTAATAACTCTGATGGTATTTCATTAAAATTAATTGCGGCGACGAGAGATCGATTTGAATTGCCAATACCGAGCGAGAAATATTTATGTTAAATAATCACTTGTGCGTGTCCGATAAAGCAAAGATACGCGTTTTGAGTACTTTACGGCTCTCCGATAAGATTAGATTTATCTCCTTTGTGTTTCCGATCGCTGCCTCTGACGCCATCTCTTGGAGTGCTATTATACGTATAAACGCTCGTCCGCAAAATATCTGGAACGGCGCGATGGTTCTGCTGTCAAAATATAGTACATCGACGTGGGAATTTTTAGCAAAACTCCAGGTGTTCCAGACTGAATTTCGGGACTTGGAAAAATAAAGTCGAGAAAAGCTCGTAATTGGTTTCGAAAGCAATAGCTCACAATCTTTTGCTAGATACGAGTCGACACTAGCCGTTATCTCGAAGCGATTAAAGATCGTATAGGTAAAAAGCCCTTCCCGCCAAAATTCAAATACGATCAAGGGAGCTTGGCGATTCTGCCGTCAGATGTCAGCAGGTGCGGGCTCGAGAGATGCAGCGTTGCCGGATCTCGTGCGGCAGTGAGTAGTCGTGTAGCGCCCCCTGGTGTGGAAGGGAGAAATTCCCGGTAGTGTCGGCTCGTCTGGCGAGCGGCAGGTATAGGCATTGGCAACGAGTGCGAGAGAGACGGAGAGAGCGGCGGCGCTCGAAGAGCTGGCTGACTCGGGCCGATCGGGGGGGTTCCGATGCGGCAACGTCCGCAAGGGCGCTAGTCGTTCTGCTGCTCTCGCTGGCCGTCGCCGTCGCCGCCGCCGCCCCCTCGATTCCCCGGAGTAGAGGCGCCCAGCAGCAGAGCAGCACACACACACACACAGACAGAGTAGAGAATCTCCTCGTCCGTCTTTCTCTCGTCTAGTTTCGCGGGCGTTACATATAGGTATAATAATAATAATAATAATAATAATAGCGGAGTGAAGCAGTGAGAGATCGAACCGCCCGTCTGCTGTGTTGGACGACAGCTTGTGCGCCGCGCGCTAGAGTGCCGACAGCTCGCAGACAGACAGTGTGTAGAGGAGAGCGGAGCAGAGTAGTAGTGTGTGCGTGCAGCGAGAGATCTGCGGGACCTCCGAAGCTGTAGATTATTGCATATCGAGTATATGCGTAGTGCTGTGCGTGTGGAAGTTGGTTGGATGTAGACCGCTGCTGTGGGATAGGTGTGTGCGGTGCGGTACTGTCTCTCTCGCTCTCTCTCTCTCGTGTCCGTGTAGGCCTGCCTGCGTGCGTGCGTGCCTGGCTGGCTGCGCGCGTCCGCCATTCCGACAAACAACAGAAAATCTCGGGAAGTAGCGGAGTAGCGAGGATCGAAGACATCGCAGCAGCAGTAGCAGCGAGTAGGAGGAGAAGACAGTGCGCGCGTGTGTGTGTCTCTGTGTCCGTGTGTGCGAGCAGCCAAGACAAGCAGCCCGTACTACTGCACACAAGAGGACAACGAACAAGAGCAGAGTAAGTTCGCTCTCTCTCTCTCTCTTATACTCTCCGTCTATGTGTGTATGCAAGTGTGTGTGTGTGTGTGTGTGCATGTCTGTGTGCTCCGTTTCGTCTCTTTCGGAGCAGTTCGAGCGAGAGCTGCAGGCCGTCTTTTCCTCGCTGCTGGAAAAGACGGGCCAGGAGTGGAGAAAGAGATTCGGCGCCTCATCGTACACTTGGCCGCGTCCTCGTTCTCCCGCGAGCAGTGTGTGACGGAGCGAGAGACGTGTCGCGCATTCCCGTGCAGGAGAGGAACGTGGTGCAGAGAGGCGGCGGCGGTTCTCTCTCTCTCTCTCTCTCTCTCTCTCTCTCTCTCTCTCTCTCTCTCTGCCTCTCTCTCACACTCACGGCCTCCTCCTCGAGAAGTGCTCGCGTAAGTAGTGGTAGTGCACGTAGTAGAGCGACCAGAGGAAGGAAGTATTATAACGGAGAAGTAGCAGTCGCGGCGGTGGCGATGAACGTTCCCTCTTTCTCTCTCTCTCTCTCTCTCTTTCACTCGCTACAGTGCATGCGTATACGCTCTGGCTTTTGCGCCTGACTCGCGGAGCAGTAGCCGATATCGGTGTGCTCGTTCGCTCGTCCAGAAGGAGGCTCTCCTCTCTCTCACTACCGCGGCGGCAGCAGCAGCTCTCTTTTTCTTGTTGCGTCGTCGTGGATAACACGACCGAGTGTTTTTCGTGATGCCCTTGTCGATAGTGCGCATCGATAACGCGACGACGACGCGAGCGTGCATACAGGATGATGGCCTGTGTGTCTGGAGCTTTCAATTCCGTTCGACGTTTTATTAAAATCCGGTATCTTGGCGCGCGAGCTTTTAATTTTTCACGCTCGCCCCTCGAAGCAGTGCGTGCGTCTTTCTCTCTCTGCAGCCCGTAAACGCTCTCCGAGATTTCTCGCCCTCCTCTCTCTCTCCCCCCCTTCTCTCCTCGTGTAGACATATACGTCACGTTTCTCTCTGCGGCAGCAGGAGCTCTCTCGTCGGGGGAGAGTAAAAAAACGGGCTGGCTGCCAGAGCGCGAAAACAGACTAAGGGCACACACAGCTAGAGAGAGAGATAAAAAAATCGTATGTACGTCCGCCGGCCTGACAAAAGGCAGATTAGGAAACGACTTTTCTGTTGACAAATGAATCGTAACTTACTCGTTATTTAAATGCTCTCTCAATTAAATCGGACCGGCGTAATTAATTTCTCTTGAGGGACTGCTGATGTGATTGTACGTATATACGCACTTATAACTGCTCTGCACGACGACATTGAAATCGCTGCTGCTGCATTATATTAGAGTGACGTCAGATATACCTGGCAACGATCGTGTGATTTTGCGACGCGTCATTTGAGATAGAGTAGGCGAAAACCGAGTTGACGTCGTGCGTATATGTATTAGGTATATACGCGGTGAAACACGTGGCATTAAATTGTCCACTCGCCAAGTGGATTTCAACGCACAGCATAATAATCGTAAAGTTTCACAATACCGGCACGGATAAGCGAGTTTTTCCTTCCCACAACTTATTCGCCGATAAAGTTCCGTACATATAAAATTCCAGCGCGCCGGTTAAATTACACGTCACGATTAAATCCGAGCAAGACGACATCTATGTTTAGAATTACAAGAGCTGACGATGATAAAACGCCGCTAACTCGTCGCGCCGAAATTCGCGAATCGAGTTTTAACCGCGCGACTGAATCGCTAATTAGCCGACCGCGCTCTCACGGAATTATATGAATGGAGAGTAGGAGGAGGATAAGAGAGAGTAAGAGAAGAGAGCAAAAGCGAGCGGGTTATACACTCGTCGTCGCCCGAATGAATGAGTCGTAAACAATAGGGGTAGAGGCGCGCACGACACCCGCGCTCTCTCTTTCTCCTGCTGATGTAAACCGAGAAAAAGCTTGTCTCTCTCTCTCTCTCTCTCTGTTCCTCTTTGTTTGTGTCTGCGTTCGTATGTTGATGTTGAGTACTCAGTTTTGAAACTATGTTGGGGAAAGCTTGTGTGTTTTTATCGAAAACTAATCATAAACACGCGGATGTTTACCTGCTCGAATTTACTTTTCCGGGTATACCGCAGGGAGGGAAAAAGCCGGGTAAATAAAAACACAAACTAGCTGCCGCTTATACACGCGTATCAACAACCACGAGAGAGCATATCAAAAACTAACGTCCTCTTCGTTTTGCTCTTTTTCAGCCCCAACCGCAGGACTGCTGCTGGCTCTCCGGACAAAGGCGGAGAAGAACACGACTACTAAAAAGCAGCAGCAGCAGCAGGAGGAGGAGCAGCGAAAAGAGAGAAGGAAAAAGGCTGCGATCGATGTGTCGAGCGCATAGCTTCCTCCACTACTGACCTCCAGACGTCGCAGCGGTGGCATAAAAAGCTTCATGATCCCGAGAGGAGTCGGGCCGTCGTCATCGAACGAGAGCTAAACTCTCGAAGCTCAAGAAGAAGGAGGAGGAGAAGAAGAAGAATTCAATCCGCATCAATTAGGCCGACGACGAAACAGTGCAGTGTGTTGTATATGTGCGCGCGTGCGTCGTCAGCTGATCAGTCAAAGTGAGCGAGTGTATCTAATAACAGAATAACGAGCATCATCAGCCTGGAAGCGGGGAGGGCGTTCGTGGCCCCCTGATAAGTAAAAATTGTGTACAACGTCGTGTACAAGAGCAAGAGGCGCGAGGAGGAGGAGGCGGCGTCGACGACTAAGACGACGACGACGACCACCAGCATAAGTAGCAGTAGCATAAGCAGCTTCGGCCAGAGCGGCACCTCCTCGGCGAGCGGTAACTCCTTGGCGAGTAGCAGCAGCAGCAGCACCAACGGCAATGCCGCTGCGGCCGCACTCGCGGAAGAGCAGCAGCAGCAGCAGCAGCGCGCGTCCGGGTTCAGCAGCAAGAAGATCCATCTGCAGCAGCACAACAGCGAGGAAGCCCCTCCCGCGCTAAGGGCCCCAGCAGCAGCAGCAGCAGCCGCCGCGGCAGCCGCTGCAGCTGCCGCTGCTGCCGCCGCCGCCTCTACATCCACCGCTATAATACCCGCGGCCTGCGGCAGCGGCACCAACAGCCAGCAGCAGCATCATCAGAGCAGCAGTAGCGTCATGGAGACGATGGAGGCGAAGCAGCGCAGTCAGCGCAATAGGCGTCGCGAGCGCGCCCAGCGCATGCTCGCTCAGCGCGAGGCCAAACAGCAGCTCCAGCAGCAGCACAATGCCCACCTGCAGCTGTCCAGCCAGCAGGCGTCGGCTGCCGGAGGCGCCGGCGCCAACGAGGACAGCCACAGCGGGGAGGACGACGACGTCAGGCCGAACGACAGGGACAGAAACAGGCCACCGGGCAGGGACAGCAACGGTCACCCCAGGCCGCCTAGGCCTCCGCGACCGCCCAGGCCCAGAAAGAAGTCGGCCCTAGCCGCCGCCGCAGCCAACTCGGCGAACGCCAGCAACGAGCCCAAGGAGCCCATCTTCGAGGAGGACATCATCGACGGCTTCGCCATACTCGCCTTCCGCACCTACGAGGACCTCGAGGTGGGATATCTTATCTTTGATTATTTTGAGGTTAGGTTTCCAGGGCGCATCGACGCGGGTTTGAAATCGCCGCTCGTTTATCATATGCGTTTCAAGCTTGTTCGACAAAGACGTTGTGTGTGTATGTATATAATTGCAGAGTTAGCAGTTTGCCATTGGTAAACACTCGAGCGAGGAAACCCACAAAGAATGAATAAGCTTTACTTGCACAAGTGTTTGTAAATAGCAACTTAATCGACGACTTGCCGACGAGAGCCGTGGAAATTCAATTTTCTCAAATAGATTGAAAAGCAATGTTAGAAACGTTCCCGCACATCGATATAATAGACGGCTTTCAGAACCCTTAGAAGCTACCGGCTGATCGGATCGATAACCATCTCTACACATTAGTCTCGCATTATGTAAAGGCATAAATTCACGCCGCCTCGTTATCAATTTCGATTTCTTAAACAGCCCCACTGTATAATATATGTATACGTATACTCGGTATCAACAAAGAGATTAATCTTTTACGAGTGCATAACTATCGTAAAATAATTTGCTGCGCGGGCTCGCGTTGACTACCGTAGCACAGAGTGACGCTTCATTTGCCGATGCGATTTCAAATAATAAGAGAGAACTAGGCGAAATGTTTCACGTTATTGGCCATTAGCCTATAATTGACTGTGCTTCGCGGCGGCGTATATAGCGAGCGCATAGAGATATATAGCTATAGCACAGAGAGAGCGGCGCTGCGGCTATATCGCGCAACGGTCAATAATTGCTCGGCCGATCAATAACTCGAGTTTTACTGTTACACCCTGTGTATAGAGTCCGCGTTTTCGCTGTAATTCGCTGTATAGAAATTTCAGCGGTGCTCCGGCGACGATCATTACAACCGCGTTAAATTCACCATCGTTTCATTTGCACGCGCTGGCAGGTCCCTGAAATAAAACTCAAATATAGATCGTTTCCTTTTGCACTCGTACTTCTTTTATTCATCCAAGTGCTAACAAATAACGACTCAGTCTGTTGAACCGAGAAGTGCGCGCGAACAAAAGCGCGACGAAAAATAAAAAAAAAAAAACATTTCCCCGCGAGATATCGTAAGAAAAAAAGCCACTCGTTACACCCACCTAATACACGAGAATTTCCTCTAATCTTCGAGAAGCTCTGATAAACGCGCGGTGTACAAGAAAAAGTTTCTCAATGACCTACTCTTTTGACCTTTCAACCGCGGCGCGCACGAGCGGAAGAGAGGGAATTGAGACTACACATACACGCACAGCAAAGCTCTTTCGCGAAATCCGCGTGAAGTGTTTTTAGCACTTTGTTGTGAGGATGGTCATGCGTGTAAATAAAAAGAGCGACGTTATTATCTCTAATGATTTTTAATGGACG
Organism: Cecidostiba fungosa; assembly: GCA_900474305.1. Lineage (NCBI taxonomy): Eukaryota > Metazoa > Arthropoda > Insecta > Hymenoptera > Pteromalidae > Cecidostiba > Cecidostiba fungosa. The sequence continues at coordinate 47,428 of UCOJ01000811.1, read as the reverse complement.
ATACTACGCCGGTGAATGAATTCCGTGTCACGTCAAGAGAGGAGAACAGCTCTCGCGGAAAAAGAGTAGCGGGCTTTTGTTTATCGCCGCTTGTATACTCTCTCGATGCCGCAGCTGTTGTTCGGGCTAATTCGCATTCAAAGGCACTGCTCTCACTGCTCAGTGAATATTTATAACACCTGCACTTCTTTTTTGCTGTTATTATTTTTTTTTTTATATTTCAAATGAATCTTTGAGCGCGACGCATTTTACCGGCCGATGAATGTTTTATATATATCCGCCAGAGATGTTTTGCCTCATAAATCGTCGCAGCACTGGCTATTATTCATAATCTCGAAAGTTCATATCTTATTGAAGAAGCTAATAGAAAGAAGCAGCAACGCGGTGTAGTCTGTTTATAACTCGAGAGCTTTTTCTCTTTGAAATTTTATTATTTAACATATTTCACGCGCTCAGCCGGCTCTTTTTTTTGCGAGCGTGTCAGGCCGTTCAAATATCGCGCGGCTGTTCTCGAATGAATTATAACCGCTCGCTCGACAAATTCGCGCGCAAGTCTGACGTGCCTATATACTCTCTCTCTCTCTCTCTTCCTTTCGTTCGTTCTTTCTCTCCCTCGCATGCCATCAGAGCGAACACATTTTTAAAGGTTTAATTCAGCAAAGCTTGCGTGCATGTCTCTCCAGTTCCCCGCGTGTGAAAAGGAGACATCGATATTTCGCTCTATGTATATTAGGGGAGGAAAATGTGTTTAAATTCTATTATGATGTGTGCACAGAGATATCAGTGCCTATACTTTTTTCCCCAGTCTGATTGCGATTTCGCCGACGATAATTCAATCTCGCGAACGAGAACTGCGCAGGAAACCGTCCGACTTATTCGATTCGCGCGTTATCTAAATTTAAATTCCAATTATAGCGCGAGGGGTTAATATTGGAATCCGATGTAGCCGCATCGCTTCTGCCACTGCTGATATACTCTTGGGTGTCCCACTATTATTATTGTTATTCTTGTATTCATCCTCGTCCTTTTCGCTTTGTGTTCTATATCATCGAAGCGACGGTGATTGCGCCGCTCTCCAAGACGCTTTAGCGCATTGTTATCGGCGCGTGCAACAGCCAATAAATCTCTCGCTTCGCGCGCGCGCGACTGCGATAAAAAGCCAAATCGATCGTAAAACAGCTGCGGCCGCCGCACCGCTGCTCTCTGATTTCTTACGTGTATACGCATTATCGATAGAGCTGTTGTTGTATATATGCGATGGATTATTGTTTATAACCTGGTCTCTTATATATGACAGAGAGAATATTTAAATGTTATATTATAAGAGTAGAGATTGTTTGTGCGCGCACTCGGTCAACAAGGCCGGCGAAAATTGTATCCGGCGGCGATAAAAACAAGCAGGAAAATGACTGATTCAAAGGAAATTAGAGCCATTACACAAGAGTAGAGCTGAGACAATGACTTGGTACATAATAGTTACGGCAATGCGAGCTCATTGAAACACCGCTTCTCTTATTTTCAAGGGGACGACTCTCGAAGGTATATATATATATATACACATCGAAGGAGCTGCTGCTATATACCGAGCTGACGAGCTTTCAGCGTGATTGACGTTTTCTAGAGAAATAGCGTCGCGAGAATATAAGGATAAGAGGAAAAACGAGAGTCTCTTTTCATTTTCGCGGATTTCAGCGCGTCTTTATAAATATATCCGCTTGCGCATTACGTCACTGCAGCAGCAGCAGCAGCAGCAGCAGTACTGTGTATACACAGAACGTCGCCTTGATTTATTTCGCTCGTCTCGCGATCGCGCTTCTTTTCACGAGAGTTTATCCTGCATTATCGATGAGGTTAGTTCAATCTACTCCATTTAGATTGAGCGATCGGTTTGTTGATTTTTCGGATGCTGTTTGCGCACGAGGCCAGCAGCAGTCTTAATGTACTGCACGTCGTTATTATAACGACGACAAGACAGACACGCCTTCTTCGTGCGCAGCTATTCGGGCAGTTCAACATTTTTATATATTCTACTCGCGAGTGTATTATATATATATTATATACGTATATAGCGAGGCTCTCTCGAGCGTTGCTGACCGCGCACTCGCTGTGGCAATGAAGTGGAACGAGTTTCTAATTTCCGAGAAGTCGACGTCGCCGCCGCCGCGGATAATACGAAAGTTTTGTACTGCTCCGGCTCTCTTAATTGCAGCGCCAACCACCGCCACATATATATACACTCGCGAACGCGCGGCATTTACGAGACACTTGAGAGATAAATTTCATTAAATTGAATAAACTCGCTATTTTTATTGCTCGCGCGCGCGAATTTCGTCTTTGATTGCTGCAGCACGCCGAGTTATAGTCCAAGGTTATATACCAGCGCGTATATAATATAATATACATTGTACGAGCTTTGATAAGCCGACGACGGCTCTTTACTTGTAGTAGCAGCTGATAATTTTATTTCCATCAGCGTTGCTGACACGCTGTATATATATATACTCGATAGCGTAATTAGCGAGAGAAGCATTTGATCGATAACACACGACAGGTGTATATATATAGCTCGAGAGCTATAACGAAACGTTAGAAACGCCGGGGCGAAAGAATACACACCCGCTACTGCTGCTAATCGCTTTCGGGAAGAGGGAGGTGGGGAGAGCGATGATCTGGGACTAAAATAGCAGGATTCGCGCGCGCCAATATTTTCGCGATAAACAAGCGGTTGGTTTGTGTGCCTTGCTCGCTCGCGTGCGAGCAGGCCGCAAATCCCGCGGGATTCGAATTATGCAAATTTCAATTTTCAATGTTTTCCCTAGTAGTCGCGCGAAATTGTCAACTCTCCGAAACTTTTGCGTTGAATTTTCGACAAAAAAAAAGAGAGAGATTACACGTGTTCTGGCTACGACTGACAAAGCATACTGACTGCATAGCGAGAAAGAAAGGATGAGGTCTGGTGAAAGACAACAAGAAGAAGAGCTGTTGAGAACGCGGGCCGGACGAAATCTGATAAACGCGCGAGGATAGAGGAGAAGCCTCTTCGAAATACGCTGGCTCTCGAACTTTCCGTCTTCTTTTTTTTTTTACTTCACGCCTACTCGTATAATACCCTCTTTTCCCGGAGATTTTTCTCTCTGCGCAGCTCAGTGTATAATATTACGGCTGTTAACTCTCATTCCGGCGGAAATTCTCTATAATATACACACACTTTTACCACTATACACGCAGCGACAGTATAAAGGAGTCAAGACCGTATACCGAGTTTTTACTTATCCTCGATCTGTGTTCCAGATATACAAGAAAAAAAAAGCGACTTTAACAATCGTAGATGGGATTTGTCCTATGTGACTGACTCATCGCGTCTAATCCCGCGTGTAATGTATATACACACACTCGGTCCACGTGTGCATATAATACAGAGAGACAGCGACCGCAAATCGCACCGAAATAAATATAACACCGCACGCCGCTGCTCGAGAGTCATGCGCCCCACCATGTCTCTCTCTCTCTCACTCTCCCGAAGGGCTTTTTTTCTGGCTCCTAGTCTCCCGCGGCGTGTGTCTCCTCGGTCTCACGCGCGCGCTGTAGGTATATATCCTACTACTATACCTCTCCTCTCTCTTTCTCCTGTGGGGCTGCTGCCGCTGCTTCGAATGCGCTCTTTAACAAAAGATCAATTCTGGCGGCGGCCTTAGGGGCGGGCGCGAAACAAGAGCCTCTGCGCCGCCACCGTCGTTTACTTATAGGTGTATATAGGTATACCTACCGGCTCTAGTCGATTTTTACGATGTTTGCCTTCTTATATACCGCTGCGACCGAAGTAATTGCAGTAGTATACAACACTGCAGCTTTTATACAGCGAGAGAGAGAGGGGGCGCTTATATTTTTTTTTTCAGCGACCGACGCGTTGTTCTACTAATTTCCTTTTGACCATTGCTCGTTACGGCCGATCGGTGGGAGGTCACGGGGTTTATTGCCTCTCCTTTTCATAACAGCGCCTTTATTTTCACGAAGAAAGCAAGCTCGACAGACGTCATTCCGAGAGATGAAAAGCAATAAGACGAATAATATACATTTTTATCACTCTCTCTCTCTCTCCTGGCGAGCGGAAAATATTTGAACAAGTTATAAAATCCGGCTGTTCTTTTTATTTCTCGCGCTATTCGGCGCAATTATCGCTGTACACTCGCGCGCGCGCATCAATACCAAATCCAGCTTTTACTTTGCGCGAGCGCACAGACCGTCGCCCTGTAGGTATAGCGTCGGCAGCCATCTCCCGCTGCTGCTGCTCCCTCGCTCTGCGCCCGGCGATTTTCCCTTTTCCCCGGCGGCTGCAGCATCGCGCCCTCCTATCTACTCTCTCTCGTAGCTCTATATCTATATATCCGTTCAGCGCGCGCGCCGCTGGTGGCAGCAGGGCGAGCTATATGGCGTAGGGAGACAGGCTCGACGTAGCAGCAGCTGCTGTAGTTTGTAGTCCCCGAAAACCGCTGTAGCTATTAATCTGCAGAGATTCGGTTAGAGCGACACGTAGTTTTCCACAGACTGTGCGTGGGATATGACAAACTCTTTCACTCAAAAACGACTGGCATCAGAAAAGAGATTCGATAAACAGAGAGTTTTTTACTCCGCACAGCGAGAAACAGCTATTTTCACGCATAGCCCGAGGCTTCGCCTGTAGTTTTGCACTTTTTTTTCAATCTCTTTCTCTCTGTCCTTTCCTATATACACAAACGGACTAATACCCGGCGCTACTATACGCGGCCACCCGTCGCGTCGCGGCCGCCAGATTGAGACGATCAAAGAGCTCAAACCAGACATCATCACATTCTATTCGAGCCGATCGCTCAGTTTGCTCTCGCTCGATGTTTTCGCGCGCGTGAATCCGACTGCTATTCTGTTTTTTTTTTGTTTTCGTCCCGCGCGCGCGTCCCGAACTGCTGCCGACTATTGTTGCACAGAAAGGCTCAGATCGATAGCTGCAGCTTTAGACACTGGAACATTTCAACTCTGTATTGAATACCGCTGTTTTCTCTCTGTCGAGTAGTATCAGCGTAACCTCTATTATGATAAACGTTATGACTAGACGTATAGTCTGTTTACACTGCTGCAAGCTCTTAATGCGAGATTATGTATTAGGCTTACTAACTTGTTCTGTGCATTTTTTTTTTATTCTCCATTATGCTTGCGATAAATCAATTTCAAGAAAACTTACAATCCATCTGTAATACAAGGCTAATTAAGAGAAAAAAAAATTAGAAACGAGTAGAACATAGTCCCCAAATCACGCGGCGCTATATATATACTTTGGCTTATCTAATCTAACCGAGCGCGGCGATAAAAAAAAGCCACATAAAAATATCGGATTTTTGCCCATTAAAGTGGTATATCTGTCTCAGCTCGGCAGCAGCAGCAGCAGCAGCAACAGCATCGCATGAAAACAATCTCTCCGAGAGACAGAGAGGGCGATATAGAAGCTGCCTGAGTATATATTATACCGAACGAGATGCCTGCAGCGAGCCGTATTATCATCGCGTCCGCGTGATGTGCCGTAATAATGGATCGCATTACGCAAAGCACACATTCTTTATCTGCTTTCTCTCTCTCTCTCTCCCTCTCGCTTGTGATCCTTCTCGACTCGTGTGTGTGTGTGTGTGTGAGTGTGTTCGCCGAACCCGTCGGATGATGCACACTGCCCCCTCCGAAAAGCGAGAAGTCAGTGTCTGATGTGTAAATTCGAGATGCAGATATTTCATTAGTTTTCTTTGCTCTATTAAGCGTAGATCCGTCGTTTTATTGATATTTAATTTCGCGTTGGAGCGGATTATTACTCGAGGATGATAATTAGAGAAAAAAAAATGAACCATCGATTCGGCGCAATACACACATTATTTTACGCCGATCCATTGAATATGCCACTCGTGTATGTACGTATAAATATAACAGGAATTTATTTTCCCCTGCGGAAACGAGATGATGTGATCTTTTTTTGTTTTCGTTCCCTCCAACAACTTTTCCGATATTTTAATTAAGCTGTTCATTATCCGATGTAATTCGAACGAGGAAATCCATCGATTTGCCCCCTCTTCGTTTCCAATTAAAATTAATTCACTTAAACCGCTCTAACCTCGTTCAGAGCTATCGTACACGATCGTAGTAGTAGTAGACACATTCTCTCGCGAAACAGACAATAATCGTCACTACTATTGTACAAAGCAATCGAACAGAGTGTGTATTGTATACCAGAAAGTAACGGTATACATTTATACGGAAGCAGAGAGAGAGAGAGAGTGGAAGGAAGAAGTAGGTATAGTATATATACCTATAAGAAAGAGAGAAAGTGCTGCCGCCGCCGCCGCCGCCAACGGGTTAATTACTAATTACGATTGCCGTGTAGTAGATTATAATCGGCGAGGCCTCCGCCCGCGGGATTTATCTGCGATCTAATTGCCGCGTAATCAAGAGTCAGCTTGAATTAATTATGCGCGACCGAGGAGAGCAGTCGTTCCCGCCCCCGCGCGCTCGCGGGATTTTATATTAAAGACGTGTCTCTTCCTTCGACATATATAATATACAGACGTTTATTATATCTGTATATATTCTTTTGTTACTGTTCGCGATACGTATATACGAGCGAGAAAATTACGCTAGGGGTGGTTGCGTGCGAGGGTGGAGTAGTTATATTATCCGACGAGCAAGTTTCGCAGCTATTGAGCGCGAGTAGGCGAACAATAAGTTTAGCATTTGCAACTTTCTACCAAATGTTGGTTTTGTCTTGCGCTCGAGAAACTCCTGAATATGTCTTTTGCTTCAACTCTCCGGAATCACACAGAAAGATCTGCGAGTATGCGGAATTAGACGTAATATCGCCTAGCCATAGTAGTAGCCTTAAAATTAAGCTCTCCAGCTTTCTAGTCCATGCGACAGATGGAGCATAGGCAGTTTTCGGTTTCTCTTATCTATCTTATGCCAAAACTGACTTGTTGGGCCTGCTGTTGAGTTGCTCGTGCTATAACTGCCTGAGTCTAGTGTATATAATTGTATACGATGATTTCTTATTGGCTTTGTAAAATGAGTAACGCAGACAATTACTTAACGCTCAATTAATAGAGAAAAAAAACCTGTTCATTGTTACTACATAATCTTATCGATTTGCTAGTGAACGTAATAGTTGTTGAATTTTTCTCTCGCTGCCATTTCAGGGTCGTTAATTTCTGTCACGCTCTAAGTTTAAGTATCACCTTGAGCGATTCAATTTAATACGAAAGTTTGCAGTCGCGCGCGACGCTTTGAATACAAGGCAAAGACTAATGTATAATTAGAGGCTGCAACTGCAAAAACGACGCGGCTCTCGTATATATACAGGCGATTAACGATCTTATTATATGCATCATTTTTTTTCTTTTTTCTGATGATTGGGCAGTATAACGGCTTTGATCGATAGTTTAACACGTGTACATAATTCCTCGCTAGTTCGCAGCTGTGATTAAAACGAGGCGTATTTATTTGATAGCTCGTGATACGGTAGATCGTATACGCTAATTATTATTTGCTCAGTTGTGTGTAACACTCTACGCCTGTATATCTATAACAATGAACGTGAAAAATAGCACAGCTTTGATATTATTAGCCGAAAACCTACGACTTCCATAAATTCTCAATATATACAGTGTGTGTGAGCATGACTCGGTGCGATTTGTCGTTACGTAAGAGAGGAAAAAAATCCAAAAACCAGATCAACCGCAATCACGCGGCTGAATCAACCCGCAGAGAGGGAGATTCCGCGTTGCATAAAAATGTCGTTTTTTTTCCTCGGTATACACACAAACAGGAGCGATTAGCTAACGCGCGGTAGCTGTTCAGCAGTGTGAAACCTCCTTAAACGGCTTCGCTTTATATCGCTTTATTATTCTCCAGCTACCGTCGAGGAAAATGCTCCGTAATTGTTCCTTGCGATTGAGCGTACTTACGCCGCTCTCGTCAAGATGAATAATCGTGCGCGTGTGACTTTCTCGGATTCTCTTAATTCTCTCTCCTCGACTCTCTATAATGGCAAATCGATCCAAGTTTTTCCTCGTTAGCTATACATGCTCGCGTAATGTCATTATATACACACACCATGAAAAAAAGAGTAGAGATCGCTTGTTCTTTTATCTCGTGTCGGACAAACTGTTTATACAAAGTAGCGGTGGCAGCATCGCGGCCCATACAAAAATAGACAATGAGAGCGCGCGGGCTTATCTGCGATTCCGATCGGAATGTTTATGCTAATGCCGAGACTCGTATACGTGTGCTCTCGTATGAATCTCTCTTTCTCTCTTCCGTACGTACGACGATTTATATTTTAATTTCACCGTTGAGTTCCCAGTATAACATCATCAGTACAGCATAGTATACGAGAGCAGCCGTAAAATCGCCGCGTGTAATTGATTGCGGAGAAAATTGTCCGACAAATATGAAATAAGCAAACACCGGTGTTGTACATATATTCACACACACACACACGAGAGAGAGGGAGACATCGATCGGGAGTATAAACACGCTAATTAGCAGAGCGCCAGGACCACTCGAGCTTGTAAAGACGTCTGCTGCAATGCAAAAAGGAGAGGCTGCGAACAATCGGCTACTGCTGCTGCAGCAGCATTAAGACGCGCAAAAAGAAAACAATGCGACAAACCACAAGCGCGCGCGCCTGTAAAGAAAGCTTTCGAGAGAGAGAGCTGCCCGAAAAAAAGAGCCTAACACAACTGCGCGCGCAAAAAACTGCCCGAAAAGAGAGAAAAACAGCTCTTTCCTATTACAAAGCTTAGAGGGACACAGACTGCAGCAGTAGCGCACATATATAGTAAGAATAAAAAAATGAATCCCTTCCTGCTCTCTCCCTTGGTTTTATCTAGACATTCCCGTCTGCGAGAGCAGGAAGCGAGAGCCGGGAGTCAAGTGCGACTCTTGGCACTTGCGCGCACGCGAGAGAGAGAGAGAGAGCGAGCGAGTTTGTCCGGAAAGCCCCGAACGCGCTGGAAAAGGAGTCGACAGTCTGCACACACAGAGCAGGATGTATACGCCGGAGGGAGAGAGAGAGAGAGACTGGCTTTGGATTATATTGCTATAGGGGTTGCGGCCACCACCACCGCTACTACTATACATGCATGCGCACGCGAGCGAGCTTTACTCTCTCCTCGTGCGTGTGTTGTTTTCGACTCTCCCTTTTTCGACGCTCTTCGTGTCCACACATACACCGAGAGACTACTATGATATTAGGCGCGCGCGGACCTATTGTTCCGGACGAATGAAAAAATTATGTAGAGCTGGCAGGACACAGAGCACTCGCGTGTTTTCGAAACGGGCAATTAATCTTGGGGAGTGAGAGACCCGCTGCTGCTGCTGCTGCTGCTACTGCTGATGTCGGTGCCACACTTTTTGCGCCCAGCTCGTTTATACTTCTTTTTATTAGTCTTCATTAGACCGGGAAACGTCAATCATGCCTGACTCTCTTTCTCTCTCTCGATACTTTCCGAGTTATTGGAATTTTTATACAGAGACACTTTTGACACTGTCTTTTAATGAATTCTTTCAGAACTCGATTACTTACGTATATACCCGGAAGTTTTTCTCTCCCTTTCGTTTTAGGATCGTGTATTAAACGCTTTATAGATATATCTCCCTGTAATTATTATGCCTCTCTATAGTTTTTATTGCTCGTTTGATGCATTATTTATCATCGTCGTTGGCCGCGCGCGCGCCTATTAAATAATGTATACGCAGAGTCTAAAGAAAAACTAACTGCTGTTAATCAAGCAATTATATGCTTTAGGAATAATCTATTTGCAATGCTCTTCATCAGATTAATTCGGTGTATATATTCCAGTATACACAAGAGAGATACCGCCGGTTTCATTGCCAGTAAAACACGAGCCGTATCTGTAGCACTATCCGCAAATAAACTGCAACTCGAGCAATTTATCGCGGTAAAACATAACGAAAAAGAAAGAAAAAAAACCGGTTCATCACAAAATATTGTCACACAGCACACAGCCCTCAAATGACCCGTGTATAACGAGCGAGTATAAAAAAAAAGTATTTTTCATGGCTACGCGCACATGCACTCAACGCATAAAGAGCTGCTTAATAAAGCTGCGGCAAAAAAAAAGCCGGTCACCACATAGCAATAGTCGTTCACACACACACACACATACATACAATTGCACACATCGCGATAAACATGTCAATAACAAGTGCACTTTGCTATTTCCCGCTTGGCACGTCGCAGGCTGCTACGATATTACATTGAATCTCTGGGCTACTGTGTGTGTGTTCTCTCGGTGATGCTCTGCGGTAATAACGAACGAGCGCACTATAGCGGCTGCGAATCTCTCGAAAATTGATATATCGCTCGCGCGAGGCGCCGCGGCACCTCTGTGTGTGCAGTTGCTGCTGCTGATGCTACTACTCGCTCTTTGACCTAGTTTCTCGCGCGAGAGTCAAAAGCGTTTCACGTTCCGCAGGACTTTTATCTGCTGCGCGTTAGCTTGTCTCTCTCTCCCTCTCGGTCGTCTCCCGAGGGATTTTTTTTTCAATTTTCCTTTTTGTGCTTTTTTAATCTTACCGCGTGAGCTCTGTGGAATTGTTTGTCAAGCTGGGGGATAATTTCAATCGAAATGCCGGTCTCTGTTGTCTTAAATAATGCGTTTAATATGCATAACATTGTATAGGTGAGCTTTGTTGTTGATCTCGGCTTATTGCAGACCGCGGGTAATGGCTTTATTATAGAAATTCGACGCCTGTCAATATAATACTGGCAATAATTACCCGCTTGTGTATTACGCTAAAATGTATAATTATATGTTGCACTTTCTATATAACGCGTTCGATTGTGACACAGCGCAACAACGACTTCTTGTTGTATGCTATAATCTGCGAGGATGTTTTTTTGTCGGCGTGCGTGATCGATTATGGGTATAACAATGTATCGCTAATGAGATTAATGCCGAGCACTTCTTGCTGCTGCTGAATTATTTCGCTTCGGCTCGTAAATAAATCATCGATTATCGGAAATCTGCGTGAATGAAAACACGTCGTTCGAGTTTAGATTAAAAATATACACAGAGACACTGTTTATATACTCGTGTCACACAAAGCAAATATAGACGGCCATACATTTTTTTTTGTCTGCTCTTCGCTCTCGCGCGAGCATCAATTTTCCGCTAACTTCTTTCCGCGCGTGATAAGAATGATCAAACGAGAGAGAGAGAAGCCGTGTGTCTACTACACTCTCCTGCAAATTGAGAATCTCCGAGCACGTGCACGAGTCTCTCGATTGATCAATTTCGCGTCTTGTTTCTTTCCTTTTTTGCCCTCGAGTCGTTGTATTATACTCCAAACAAAAGCCCGTCGTCTCTCACACATATTATACACCCTGATGGGGTTTGTTCGCGCTGCTGCTGATAACGCGGGAATATTAGACGCAGGGGATTTTCGAAACACATTCTCGGGATATGCTGACTTACATTATAGATCCAGAGCGATACACGGCTTGAATTTTTTATGTCAGCGCTGGGGGTTTAACGATTTTTCAAGCGGTTCTCTCGTCGCTTTCGATTAATATACATAAACGCCGAGAGTGAGAGACAGAAGGCGATGATAAATTATTTAGATTTCTGTGTAAAAGAAGAAGGTTCTTCTTTCGACTTCACTGCGTGACAAACTTCGAGATGATTATTTAATAGGTATAGTAGCAGTCTATCGTCGGAGATCGATATTCGCCTCTCGGCACTTTTTTTCTTCTCTATCGGGTTATTTAAATCCCGAGCATTGCAAATCGGCTTTTTATATAAAACTTTCATGTAATACACTCTCTGTCCTCGATCCGCATTACTGAATCACGACGACGTTTCCTCTCTATTTTTTATTATTTCATCAGCGCTGAATCAACGTTATCGATGTAAGCCGCTCTCTCGGCGGCAATACCCCTCGAAAAAAAAGAGCTGTTCACTTTATGAGTCATTCAGAGAGATCTCGCGAGAGATAACAAACTGCTATCGCGAAAAAAAAATGTAAAGTTCATTCGAACGGTTGTTTGTAAACGCTTTAATCTCTCGAGTTGAATAATGCGTGCCTTTTTTTTAATGGACAAACCAAATAAGCGTATGCATGTATAACGTTCGTCGAAATCAACGACAGTCTTGCCGAATTCAATTAGTAACAGCGTCGCTAAATCTGGTTATGCGCACGTGCAACTGTATATCAGATGCACGTATATTCTCTGTCTCTCTCTCTCTCGGTTCCTATTACACGAGCCAATTGCGTAATTAATCTAGAATTGAAATCGTCATAATTGATACATTCGGACATTAACGCATATAATGAAACATGACGGGCTGCAGCCGCGGTATATGTAATCTCTGAAAAATTAGTCGAGCGCGAATTTGCACAAATGGAAACGCGAGACAAATGCGAATATTGACTTTGCATATGAAAGTGTCTCTATATCTATAGCCCACTTTTCGACATGACTCGCTTTTTCAGAGCTCGAATAGCTAATTTTCCGAGAAAGTATAGAATTTCGACTGTTTGTATACATCTCTCTCTGCTGAGAGTACTTCTTTGAATTTCGTGCAAACGAGCCTTTTTTCCGCGGATGCTTCCCTGTAATATACACAACTTGTAAAGCGGCTTGTACTTTGAGCGCGGAGAAACAGCTGTAAGTAGATCGCATGACGGCTGATCGTTGAATTTAATTATTGTATCGCTCTCGAGATCTACACGCCTTCTTTAAAATGCTGCTGTTTCACTTAGATTTCCTCAATTAGATATCGCCCGCCAACTTTTTCGCTGCTGGAAACTCGAGTGTATGAGTGTGTATAACATAATAGCTGCGCAGCTCGCCGAGAGAGATTAGAACTATAATATGCATTGTTTTCAAACAGCTCTTTCTCTCGTTGCATAATTAATCGTATAGGGCAAATTGTCGTATATGCGCTCTCGCTGTGCTGATTAATCTATTAAAAGAGCGTTGATTTGCATAGAAACCCCGGTCCTGCAGTATTAATTATTAGCCAAAATCGGAGCAAGGTTACACACACATCAGCGTGTGTTTAATCAAACAACGTCAGTCTCTCAAAGCCTACACACAGTATAGCATAAAACGTTTGCCGGTATACAGCAGCAGCAATAAAGGATAGGCGATCGCTTCTAAATCGCAGCGAAAATACATGCATAATGCACGCACGCAGCCGCGCGCGTCACGAAACTCCAAATCGAATTAAGCCTCGGCGTCGGCGGCGACAGCTGAGTCGAGATCGGTCGCGATAAGCCCTTACAGCACACACACATACGGAGATAGAGAACGAGAATGAGAGAGATCGACGCTCGTCAGATAACGAGCATTTCGCAGCCCCGAAATATACTTACTCGCCGCTCTTCCTATACTCCTTTCCCATCAGTGTATAGTATAGGGGGAGACTTAATAGCCGTGTGTAAACACCGTAGTATGTGTGATGGCCGTGAGCTGCGGGCATCAGCACAGCGATCGAATCTTTGGAGTACGTATGTGCTGATAACGGCATTCGTCGCTTGTGTATAACAGATAAAGATCTTCTTCTTTTTTTTGCGCGCGCGCGCGTTTTATTAAGTGCAAGTTAATATTTGTCTAAGCGCTTATAACAAGCGTGCTGATGCAGCACTTATGAAACAACGTGTGTGACAACGTAATTTATGAAGTCAAGCTTTTTATTATACTTTTCACACAGTTGTGTATATAATTGAATCGTCGTTGTCGATCGTTATCACACCGCGATAATTCAATAACGCAATATCAAAGGGGGACTGTAACACACAGAAGATCGACAAAAGTCAATCTGGAGGAAAAATCGATCAGATTGGTCGCCGACGTTAATTGCGCGAACTGCCGGGGCTTATTACGCGCTTTATCGCGTCCTCCCTCTCGAGCGAGTCGCCTTTCTCTCTCTCACTCTCGTGTATATTATGACTATGTATTGTATATATATTTTATATTATGCGGCGGCGACGACTGCCGCAGCAGTGTACCGCGAGTTTGTTGGCTTTGGCTCACGATCCGTGTCTTTTGATAAGCTTGCCGCTGCTTCCTTTCTCTCTCCTCTTGCTCGCAAGAAACTAATTCGTCCTCTCTTCCTCTCGAGGGTGTCCGCAGTGCGCAGGTCGCCTGTTGCTGAGTCTGCGCACTATGGCTAAGCTTCTCTTTTCCCAGCTGCGCCGTCCGCTAGTTAGCCGATAATTTGCCAAGTGCAAAGCAGCTGAACAAACTGTTTGCTCCTATTGGCTAATCGCGCTTAATGTCTTCTTCGGGATTTCGTCTCCATGGCGCCAGTGTATATTATAGGGTCTCTATGTATAATGCAAAACTTTGGACTGCAGGAGTGCCCATAGCAATAAATGAAAATATGTAGATTTAGTACTACATGTATATACAGCCCTTAACTCAAGCTGAGCCGCGCTAATGTATGTAGCGATGACGAGGACGATTACGACGGGCCGACGAGGTTAATGACAAGCGTCGTTTTCCGCACCTTCCCTCTACTACTGCTGCAAGAATGGCACGACGTGTATATATATACACATCAGCCACGGGAATTATAGGGAAATTAGTTTCAACGCGTCCTGTGTGCATTTCACTGCAGAGGCGCCGGTCGTACGTACGTCCGATGCTTAAGTATATCATGTATATATACGAGCTATCTTTCTCGGTAAACTGCAGCTCCCGAGACTTTGATGAACCGAAATATAATTGCGACGGCGGTATCACTTACTTCCGCCTATTGAATTTTAATTGCCGCGCGCGCGGATAATAAACATATGCTACTCTCCCGCTGCGCTATTATAAGAGTCGTGCTAATTCAAACAGATTTAACTTATACAAGAGAGCGTTAGCTGCTGCTGCTGTGCGTGGTTATATTATGGTAGCAGCGGTGTGAAAGCATGTGATTATATGATAATGATTAATTTGTGTAATAAACCGGCATCGATAATATGAGAAAAAAGGCGTAATACACGCGCGCTCGCGCGCTCAGTCAAATTGACCGAATAAAAAAAGCTATCTATATGCAATTTATCACTTTTTATCGTCCAGTGCAAAAGTGATATTATGCATGCAGTTATTCATTTTTTTTTTTTTAAGTGACTGGTAGTGTGTTGTTTTGTGCGAGGCGAAATTATTTATCGCCTCTTATGCGTTTATTTATAGCCGCAGGTGTAGAGGTTTGTGTTCGAAATTTACAAACGCGACGAAAGTGTTGGGAAATCTCGAAAAAAGTGCAATTTTCTTATACACACTAGACTATAATGGAATAAAAGTTATATTTCTCGAAAGCGAGAGTCCGAAACATCTTATCCGTCTGCCGAAACAATCTCGACGACGAGCGCACATACATATACCTGCGACGAAATCTCTCCTAAATCTATCCCAGGACAGCAGACACACAGACAGGGTATATCGGGTGAAAGATCCGGCCACAATAAAACTATGGGAAAGAGAGGCGGAGAATCGAATTAGCGGCGCGAGCCGGTCCTACGTACGAGATCCTCTCTATATACGTATACGCGTATACCTACACACACGGGCTATAAGCCTAATTGGACAAATAGCCGGACAAATTACGCATCTCACGCGGCGGGGCTTCCATTCCCCCGAGTTTGCCGAGCAATCGATCAGTAGCATGATCGCGGCTTTAGCTACGTGTATACCTATATCCCTTTTTTCTTTTTCAAAATCCGGATCCTTTTATCGAGTGACCTGTGCTTTGCGTGTCATCGCGGGGGCGGGTCAACGTTCGATCTTGAAAGGGCGGAGAATGACTATATCGACGGATATAAAACAAAAATTTTCATCGCGCTCGAATGATAATTAAACCTCTGCGGCGTTGTTTTAGTATACAATTAGAAACAATTAATGAAAAAAGTGGTAGTGTGTAATAATAGAGAGCAACGGAATGGAAAGTAAAAAAAAATTTTTAAGACCAACTCGCCGCCGCCGGTTAACAGCGTTTACAAACGACTTGGTTCTTGCAGGACTCGCAAAATGAAGTTCTCTCTCTCTCTCTCTCTTTCCTTGACGCAGTAGGTATTGGCCTAACTGTTGTTTGCATACAGAAAGAGAAGACGGAGTCGTAAAAAGCTTATACTGCACAACACATCACACATACACCCAGGAGGGGAGAAGCGCGCGCGGCGGCGGCGGCGTTCCGCTTGTCAATTACGGCGCGCGCACGACGTGTAAGCAATCGCATTTTCGAGCCTCCTTTGCCGTGTATATAACGGCGGCGGCGGCGGCGACGGCATACATATATATCCATAACACGGGTGTGCGCAAAAAAAGAGCGAGAGGCTATACAATGCGAGAGAGGGACAGAGAAGCGGTCGCGGCAAGTCAGAAAAACAGCAGCAGCAGCGTACATACATACATACATGCGCTCAGGGGGAAAAAGAAAGTGGAGCAGCGGCGTCTCCTTCGTATATATACCTATACGTACAGAGTGTAATACAAGCGCGTATACACACACACACACATACACGCCGGGCTCTCTCCCACTTCAGCAGCAGAGCAGCAGCAATCATGCGCGATTTGTCGCTCGAGGAGCATGTGCCGCCACTCACACCTACACGGACGAGAGCTGCACACGATTAAAAGGCCCCCTGACGATCGGGAGTCGCGCATGTGCTCTGCGGAGCGCATATATAGCCGGATTTTTTCCTCGACTGCTGCACAGCTCTGTTGATCGACTACTAATGAGTGCCGGCGCTGATTTTCCTTTTGGCCGTTTTGCGAAAAACGAGGGGCGGCGGACAAGGAGGCGCGCAATAAAACCAGAGAGTCTCTATAAGTATACACATATACGAGCAAGAGAGAGAGAGAGAGAGAGAGAGACACTACTCTGCTGCTGCTGCGGGAGTAGAGTAGGGGAAAGAGCAGAGTCGGGATAGACGTGGCAACGCCGCCTGTACTCTGGCCGCAAAGCCGTCTCCCTCTCGCGCAGGCTATTCAACTATACGTAGTCGTCCATGTGCACGCGATCGAGCTTTTCCTCGCGAGAGAGAGAGAGAGAGAGAGAGAGAGAGAGTCGTGTAACCCGCTGCTGCTGCTGCTGCTGGGTCCTCCTCCCGGCGAAACAGCGCTACAGCACGCTTCCAAAATAAAAGAAAAAAAAACGCCGGCGACGGAGAATGCGCTGCCGACTGCTGCCTGCTGCAGTACTGCTCCTTTTTCCTCGCTATACGTAGTCCGGCAAATTTGCACTTTCCGCGGCGGGCCGGTCGCTCTTTTTTTTTCTTCTGTAGTCGCCGATTTCCGGCTCTCTCTCTGTATATTGATTTTTCAGCAGAGCACCGCCTGCTGCTACTCTGCCCTTTTTTTTTACTTTGCCGATGTGTATAGAGGTATGTGGCGATCAGGTGATTTGTAATCTTGAGAACGTCGAGGGCCGGAGAGCTGTATAGATCCCAAGCGCATTCACCTCTTATATCCTATATAGGTATATAGCCCCTGATGAAATATGAATTGAGCTGCGCGTTTTAAATCGCCGCCGCGGCGCCGTAATCGTTTCTGCAAATCGCTATGCGTAAACTTGCGTCACTTGCCTGCGTATACACACTAATATGATATGCCGCATAATTCCATATACATATATAGGCTTACGGAATACTCATAAAGTGCGGATAAAGAAACGTATATGCGCATGAATATATCATACAGTACGATAAGATTCCGCGCCGTGAACAGAGCGTTCTTTTCATTACTCGCGTAATTAACGTTCCGCATCTCTCTCTCTCGTACTCATAATAACATAATAGCTCCCATTAGCCTCAGCGCGCTCGCGCGTCCGGCGCGTGCATTCTGAAATCTGATAAACGCGCGCAGCAGTGCCAGCAGCAGCAGCAGCCGTTTTCAATCTGATTTCCATGATCGCGCGCTGATTGACGGATTAGCATCTCTCTTGTTTTTCTCTCCACACACTGTTTCCGCGCGTCGCAATCATCGAATATTCGGCTTTCCCCGCAAGCCGAAAAACCATCGTGTATATATATCTATGTATACGTAATGGAGCAAAAAAACCGCGCTATATATATACACGCGTAAAAAAAGAGAAGAGAGAGAGTGAGAGACGCGAAATATCTGGTCGCTCCAGCTGCGTGTATAGGTACATATAAAGGAGAGCGAGGCAGAAGGCCTTGCGTCGCGCGTTCCTTCGGTCAATGTCTTCTTCCTCCCTTTTTCGATCCCTCTCCTCGAGGCTCGATATCATCCCCTCCGGCTGCAGTCGTCTTGCTCCTGCGAGGGGGAACACCGCATTTTATACACGACGACGACGAATGCGGCTCTCTCTCTCTCTCGCGAGTATATACACCTTGACGAAAGAGGAAAAGAGAGAGAGAGAGGAGTATATAGCGGCGAGCCTATATACTTATACTCTTTCTTGCGGCGCTGCCGCCGCCTCGACCGTTGCACTCGGCTTTTTGCTGCGCGCGCGCGAGCCAACCTTTGCTCGCTCGCTCGCTCGCTCGCACTCGTCAGTCGCTACAACTCCGCCGGCCGGTTCTCCGCTGTACTGCTGCTGCTGCTGCTGCTGCTGCTACTGGCTTTAGAGTCGTGTCTTCTTCTGTGTATATATATATATATACTTCTCCTTTGATAGTCATAGTGCAGTTTTATACATGTGCAATGCCAGGAGGTTTATACTGAAGCGCGCAGTGCAACTCTGCAAATCTGTGCGTTATACTTACACATATTAGTTTTGGTGGAAACGATAATACTTTATATATATATCAATGCGCGAGGCGTTTATTTACCAAAATGCGAGTTATCGTTTACGTACATACACGCGCCGTAGGCTATATATTATAACTGCTCAGAGCTTTGTGGAACTTTCAGGGACGATAATAATATTGTGTGACGTAAAACGAGAATAATTTGATATTTTGCCTAGTTTTCGCGGTATGTAGGTCGTCGTGTAAAATTTTCTCCATTAAAATAGTATAGGTGGTGTTGAGGGATAACCTATTCTTTTAGTTTGCGTTTAACCTGATTCCGCCGATTATAACTCGGCTTTTTTCGCGCTAGACCTCCCCGAAGCTTATATGCAGACACGTGTGCATTACGACTGAAATTGGAGTAGCTTATATGTGGCTAAGGAATTTTATCCTCTCCAGATTGGCTGGTCTGTTGTAGCCTGGTGGAGTAAATTTTACGTGTCATCGATTATACGGTGCGGTAAATGAGGTAAAATACTCGAGACCAAATAACCGAGAATCGCGATAAGGCGATTAAAGCGTAAGATTCTGCAGCCCCTGTTTACATCTGTCTCTTGCGGCTGTAATCGATTTTTAATTCAATATAAAACGTGTTATACGTCGATGCGCCCGAAAATCTATCTATAATAGCATAAAATGAATTTACATTATACATCGTCGATATATTAAAAAACCATTACTTTTTCTCAATTCCAGAGTGCAATAAAACTAGCCGGGAAAAATAACTTCAAAAAGCTGCATTCGCTGCTGTCAATAGCGGAGGAGAAGCCGAAGGTGGACACTGGACAGAATAACCGGCATAACGAGCACCATATTAAAAACCACTTTAAGCACAACCATTACAACACGCATAATTCCATACTGACACCCTCGACGCTCAACCAGGTAATTCTCTCTTCTCTATTAAGTAGCCTATCGGAAACGTCCCATTTGCAAGTGAAATGCCGCGCAGCTGCAGTGCCCGCGTTCGCGATCGGTTTCACGCCTGCTACCGCAAATTATATCCCCCCACTCGCGCGCGCGCGCGAAGCTAATACTGCTGATTTATCACGGATACTTATGGGCTCTCTCGTCCTTTTCTTTCAATCAATGCAATTTATTGACGCTCTCTGTCTCTCGTATTACAGGGCCTAGATGCGGGCACGAGTGACGACAGCGGACGAGCTTCCGAACAACTGCACGGCTCCGGCATCCCCCGGGATAGTCAGGATGCCGATAGTTCTAGGGACCATCTTAGTGATGTAAGTCTGGTTGTAGTCATTTGTGTATTCTTGATTCCTAACGATATCGTCACCTATACGTCATTCACACTATCAATCGGCATTTATCATATCCTTGTCATCACATGCTAACTACTTGTATGTCATTCACGTTGGAAAACAAATGTTACATCTCGTTGTAGATAAAAAACATTCTCGTTTCGATGTATCGCGTGCATTAGCAAACATGTCGTTGTTTTTTCACTCTACTCATCCAATTGGCAATACATTCATCATCGTACATATACACCATTTGGCCGACTTCCATCGAAATTTTTTTTCAAAAACGAAAACAGAAAAGTCAACGTTTATCCTCTACGATGCTCTATCATTGTGTGCGTACAAGGTATATTATATGCATATATATGTATACCTGTTGCAATTTTTAAACTCAATACCGTCGACCGAGTGAATAATATACGTTTCGACGACACAAATAACAAGCATACTGCTTTCTATACGTATACGATCCACATTAAAATAGTCCACTATTGTTTGTACGAAAAACACTGCTGAGATAATAGACGAGAAGATGAATTCCAAATGAAATAGTCAATACGTAAAGAGCATGAACATTTTGCTTCACAGGCTAGCAGTCATTGCAGTTCGGGTAAAGGTTATATCGTAAGTATTTTCGTTTTCTTTTCTGGAAAAAAAAGATATATTGTTTATACTGCTTTTAACAACAACGTGCCTCTCTGGAGTATCGCTTATCATTTACTAATGTTGTCTTTTTTTTTGTTCCACAGTGTGATAGTGAAGGAGAAGATGATAAGGTAAGAATTTTAACACGAGTATTTTGTTTTACACGCATTATGGAAAAAGTGTTAAAGCGTGTAGCGATGTTACAAAACATGCCTGATTTGGTCGTGAATGATTTATGACACTTTTTGCTGCGCGTAAAATCCTTTATTATCGTATAAAATGCCTGCGTTCATTAATTAATAATGTATTCATTTTTGTTCCAGAACTCGGATGAGGAATCGATACTCTTTGAATCTTCTACCCCACCACCCCTTGCACGTAAATGTGAGTTCATTTTTTTACTGATAATATCCAGAGTATTAATATTAAATTACACGAACGTTTTAATATGATGTAATTTAATGAATTAATAAAAATGTTTTTAATAACTTTCTGCATTAATAACCAACCGCTGTCACAACCGTCATGATATAAATAAACTAACGAATCGTTTTCTTCTTTTCTACACAGACGAGTTGCCATCTTCTTCACCACACGTGCTGCCTCCGTCGAACGGGGCGGGCGGATCGCCTCCAGACACAGGCGGCCAGATCTCGAATCCTGCGACAGATGCCCCCGCGCCGATTCCTCCTCCTGTGCCTGCCACCGCGCCAGTCCCAACGGCGCCCAGTCCTCCAAGTCCCACATTACCTCCGCACATATCTCAACCACCCGTAAGTATTTTTCAAACGTATACCTACATATTCATACTTTTTGTTTGTTGTTTGAAGCTACAATTAAAACGCACGTATATATGCGCAGTGAGTTTCGTCTGTCGCGGTGTATATGCTTTTCATGATTTCACGCGAAATATATAGCCGTGGCTATATAGTCGCAAACATCGATATTCATGTACAGGATTTATGTGTATGTAAATTCATGAAGCTCACTGCGCGTGTCAAATACATTGTGTGCGCATTTACTTTGCATTTACATTTTTGTACAAAGCCTGCTTTGTACAGAAATGTAAATGCATTTGTCCGTTGCGATAAGACAGACCCGGATATTGATTACTTTGCAGAAGATTTAAGCTAAAGTCAAAATTAACCGTGTCAAGGCGTTACAGTAAAGTCGTACTTAGCATTGCAACGTCAATTGGATTCGACTTCTTGTTAGATACTCAATTACTCTTAATTGTTATTTGATTATACCCAATTAGTACATAGCTTTAAACTACACTGACTGCACTAAGAACTTATCGTTACAGCGCTAAAGAGTGCTGCGGTACTAATTATTTTAAAATATAATGCACTGCAAAATTACTGACCCGCTGTTTTCTCTGTTCTTCCAGATGACTAGTCCGCTAGCAGCGAACCCACGTGCAATAGTCCCGCAGCAGCGGCCGGTGTCGCCGGCCCTCCCGCCGCCCTCTCTCTGCCAGCAGCAGCAACAGCAACAACAGCAGCATCAACAGCAACAGCAACCTCAGCAACATCCACTGCAACTGCAACAGCAAACGCCGCCACAACAGCAACCGCCGTCACACCAGCCACAACTGCTGCATCAGCCGCATCAGCCTCATCAGCCTCACCAGCAGTCGCAGCCTCAGTTGCCGCAGCAACCTCAACAGCCCCAGCAGCCTCAGCAACCACAGCAACAACCACCTCCACAACCTCATACCTCGATACCGGCGCTGCATCCACCTAACGTACCCCTCGTCTCGTCGTCGTCGCACACGACGTCTCCCGCCGTTGCGAGTCTCGGCGTAACGCCTGCAGCTCCGTCGAATGGTGCTGCCACTACGAGCTACCCACCTCCCCTACCAATGGCTGCCTATCCTCAGACCCAGCCATCCTATCCTCCGCTCTATACACCCTACACGGCGCTCAACCACAGCCCGTATCTACCGCCCGCGGTACCCTCGCCTTCCCACTCGGCCTCGTCACGAACCGATATTGTAAGTTTCTCTTTCAACCTCATCACCGTTAACCAACTTGAATCCAGATCTGAGATTAATCCTATAAAATTCTGTTGAAACAGCGAGGCAGCAGGGCGTCGCCATTGACGAATCTGAGCAAGTCGTCGATGGGCAGCACAGTACCCAACAGTCACAGCAGTAGCAGTAGTACACCGATGAGCGCGACGACGACGACCTGCGTCTCGACGGTGACGAATACTGTGACGACGGCTAATTCGATAGCGCACAGAGATATCGTGGCCTGCAGTCTTTCTGGCAGGAATAGCAACAATTCTCCAAGAGGGCACAGTCCTACTCGAGAGCGAGATAGTTATAGGTAATTTGTCTTGCTGGGATCCCTCATTCATAAGGTAGTTATCTGAAAGTGTAATGCAACGAGTGTCTTTGTTACAGCAGTAACGTGAGCAGCCTTAGTAGAAGCAGTATAACACCGGTTAGTGTGCCAAACACCTCCTCTCCGGCCAATTCTAGTCTACCTGCGTACTCGAAGGCTCAAGCATGGATCACGTAAGTATACTTATCCAGTCATTTTAACTACCTACATAAGCATGTTATTGGAGCTTACAAATAACTAATGATAATTTTATTTCTGCAGCAGCAATGCGTCATCACAGCTGTCACCAGCGACGGCGACGTCGATGCCTCGGCCGACTCCTCCACCAGTGCCCCTTGGTTTGCACTCGTTCCCGCCGCCGATGTTCCCGCCACCGCTGCCACCGCCAGTCTCGAGCGCGAGTCCTCACACTTCCTTACCTTCGCTTCCTCCACCCACATCCAATCCAAATCCATTCTCCGCGGAGTCGTTGTTCAATTCAAGCAAACCGACAAAAGGTATACCATCACGCCAATGCTTTTCTCATTTAAGACGAGAAGTTATTATTTTCTTCGTTTACTTTTCTTTATGATATGACGAAGAAAATAATAACTTGCTCGTCCATACTTGCGAAAAAAAAACAAAATTACTACGTTAAAATATAGAATCAAAAATAGGTGTGAGCCACGTGCCGGGTCAGACAGATCTGTTGCGTCGCGAGCTGGACAATCGGTTCTTAGCCTCCCAGGACAGGAACGCAGCAGTAGGGAATCTTGGTCCGCCGCCATATCTTCGTACGGAAATGCATCATCATCAACACCAGCACACGCACGTTCATCAGCACACGACGCCCATTCTCCCACCACCGGCAGGATCGTCGCTATTTCCACCGCCGATTGTAAGTATATCTATAGTAAAAACTGATTTTCAAAATTATTTTCAAATCCTAATATTTAATTTTCCTTTTCGCAGTTCAAAGACATTCCAAAGCTGGGAGGAGTGGACTCCCCGTTTTTTCGGGGGAACCTCAATCTCGGCAACTATTCGAGTTTCAATGCTGGACTTCTTCATCCTGGTCTGGGGCCGCCGGCAACACCCTTTGCACCTCCTACACATGTAACGTCATACGCGCCTACAGTAATTTGAAACTTTTTTAGTCATGCTTTTCAATACTAGGACCTTTCAGAATATCAACAGAATAGTTTTAAAAAGCATTGAGCGTTCCATAGACTCGGCTAAAAATAGTAGATTATAACCGTATATTTAATTTGCAGAAAACTGGAAAGTGGAATGCAATGCACGTCCGAATAGCCTGGGAGATTTATCGCCATCAGCAAAAGCAACAGGCAGACGCGAATGCGGGTGGTGTCAACACAAAGACGGAACTTTTGCGACCACCGGGTCACCTATTTCAGACGGGTCCAGCCGGTTCTTTGGGGATAAGTGGTCCTCAATTGGCTCCACCGTTCTCCACAGCCATGCAAACACATCCACCGGGTCCACCAGTTTCGCACACAGTTGGCTTTCTCTCAGCACCGTCTTCGCATTTAGGTATTAAACCCTACTTATGAGCTGTGAAATATTATTTATTTTATATTCAGAGTACTCAGCCGATTGATTAATCAAATTCTTTGAATACTCAAACAATTTAAATGACTGGTGGAACTATATTGACCTATTGTAACTGACTTATATGTAATTAATTAATATTTATTATTTGCAGGAGCAGGTATGTCTCCGTTTGGAAGATACCCACCGACTTTTGCTACTGCGAATCCGAACTTTCCGGGTCTTTCTGGATTCCCACCTGGAAGAGATATGCCCCCGATGCCAGGGATGAGTTCGGTCCACGATCCGTGGAGAGGGTAAATTATTACAAACTAAGAAGACCAAAATGAATAAAATAACAAGCAAATTATTAATCGAAATATTGTATTCGTAGATTACAACGTGCTCCAGGAGCATACCCACCGACGACAGTCGCTTGGAGTTTGAAGCCCGAGCCACCCACCATCGATACGAGGCGAGCCGAGCTCGAGGAGCGTGAACGCGAACGTGAACGTGAACGTGAGCGAGAGCGAGAACGTGAACGGGAGCGCGAACGAGAGCGCGAACGGGAACGCATCAGGCGAGAGCGGGAGCGTGAAAGAGAGGAGCAGCGCGAGCGAGAGCGAAGAGAACGAGAGAAGGAGGAAAAGCGAAAGCAGCAGGAAGCGGCGGCAGAACGAGAACGTGAGAGGCGAGAGAAGGAACGTAGAGAAATGGAGAGGCGAGAGATGGAGCGTGAAAGGCTTATTCAGCAGCATCATCAACAGCAGCAGCAACAAGCCCAACAGCAGCAACAGAGCAGGCAACAGCACGTTGTCGTAGGCAGGGACAGGTCACCTCTTAGGAATGGAGGGAACCCTATGGATGGTGCACCGTTGGTTAGGGTGAAAGAGGAACCGAGAAGTAAAGACGATGATGTAGTTATGTTGACTAGGGCACCTCCCCAAGGTGCTCCACCACCGCCCAACGCCTTGCCAGATCCAAGGTTTGTACACGAAATCTTCAATGCAACTCATTTTTAATAACAACCTTTGAAATATTTGTAATTGTTTAATTTTTGTTCACGCAGAGAGAAATTTGAATTACGCAATGATCGTGTGGACTTGCCGAATGTTTTACACGACACAGAAAAGTGGATAAGGTTGGTATTGATCCAATATTATCAATCTGCATATTATCGTATAGAATTATCATTGGAATTGTTTTTTCATAAGGTATCATCACTCGCACCCTCATCCGTATCTGCAAGGTCGTCACCCGCACGGCGTACCTCCGCCGCACACTATGTCCCGCACTATGCCGGGTCTCCCTGGTCTACCGCATCCTATGCAGCATTTCGCTCCACCGCCTAGTGCTGCTGCAGGTCAACCAGGAGGTCCACCCGGTTGGCCCACGGACCCGTTCCGCGATCCCTATAGGTACGACCCGCTGCAGCAATTGCGCTACAACCCTCTGATGGCTGCGGCTGCCTATCGAGTCCAAGAGGAAGAAGAGCGCGCCAAGCTATACGGAGTAGCGGGCTACCCTCCACCACCTTCTGCTGTGGGTGCACTTCGTGGCAAGGACCCGAGCCCCGGACCGCTGAGTAACCTTCATATGCATCACCGGGCGGGCCCTGGTCCCGGCGGACCTGGACCAGTGCCTACCGGCCAAGCCCAAGTGAGGCAACTCGAGACAATGGTGCACAACGCCGCGGATATGCACAAGAAGGAGGATGCCTCGCAGTCGCGATGATGGTGTCGAGGTCCTGCTATGGAGAATAAACCAGCCGACAAGCGGCTGGCTTGAGAAAGCGACTGAACCTTGCCTCGACCGACCTGTGTCGCTGAATAGTTAACTTACCCACGCGCGCGGAAAGACTTTGTAAATACAGGACTATTATGTATTGCTAATATTTATAGAGATTACGAGAGTGAGAGCGTAAGAGAGAAAGAGAAACAAATCAATTTGTGCGGCACTTTTTTGTTTCGTTTTATCGTGATAAAACTA
This sequence comes from Cecidostiba fungosa, assembly GCA_900474305.1. Taxonomy (NCBI): domain Eukaryota; kingdom Metazoa; phylum Arthropoda; class Insecta; order Hymenoptera; family Pteromalidae; genus Cecidostiba; species Cecidostiba fungosa. The sequence goes on along the minus strand of UCOJ01000811.1, from coordinate 20,877 downwards.
CTGTTGCTACTAGTGCGATGACTGGGATAGAGAACGAAAAAAGAAGAGAACGAGACAGATCGTTCTTAGAACGCTTATTTTCCGATGTAGAGAATATGCAATGCGCGCATGATTGTGTGGCCTGCGGTTCTTGACAGTTGCATTTAGTAAGTCGCATTCGAGACTGCTGTCATTGTCATATTCGAAGGAACGGTTTGGTACTAAATTGAGAATTAGAATGGTAAAATACTTATAATGTACTGAGATTCTTACTTGACGAAAAGATAATTAATTATTTGACTGTAGTCGTACTACAAAACGTGACATGAAGAAAATGTATTTTTTAGCTGAGTACACGTTGATATTTTTTCGGAAATATTTTGAAAAATTATCAAGAATTCAGCTAGTAGAAAAATATATTTTGCTTATGTCGTTACACAGTGAAGTAGGATTGGTTTCTGTACAAGTAAGAATCATATTCTTGCGCAGAAACAAGTGCTTTCCTGTTAATCGTTTTATCGTAGTATATACTACAGTATTATGTACGCGTAATGTAATCAGAACATTGTTAGAATTTTACACTGATGACGATGTACATAAGATTTCTATCCTTAAACAGTGCTTAGTAACGCGAGAAAATAATTTTATATTGCTAAGAAAGGGATTTGTTAAGAAAAACTAAAGACAAAAGATTGCATTATAACAAAGGCAATTTTTATTCTGAAGACTGCTAAAAATGAAGAGGATTTAACATATTCAATTGTTACGTAATTTTAGTAACAATAACTAATTTTTTCGAATCTTTATTTTCAATCATGAATTTGCAATTACGAGGGACGTTACCTCGAATTAAATGTTACTTTAAAAATGAATTTTTTACAACAATCAAAATGTAAAAAAAGAGTGATTACTTCTTTTATTATGCGAATAATCAATTGAATTGTACATACGATGTGATTTTTAAGAAAGTTAATTTTATGCATCGAAGCGGATAGTCAAAGGTGTAAACCCGATCTATTTAAACGAAAGTAATAGACGGTTTGTCTGCTTTTGTACAGCTGCGAAAGTGATATATTAGCTTTATTTATAGTTTTATCAAAATGAAACTATGTGAAATAAAAAATCAAGTTCACTATATGTAATCAAGTTGAATTTCATACCCGTATTTGATTATTTCTTTATATAAATAATGAAATGATTTAGAAATGAACTGAGTTTGAAAATTCTAAAAATATGATCAATTTCATCGAATGAGGCTTGTGTTATGCAAATGTCAAGAATTTCCTAAAATTTTATTGAGTCTAGTGCGAACTGGCGATTGATAGCCAGTTTAATAATGAATTTTTTATGTATAATTATAAATTGACTAAGAGTATTTATCAACATTTGCTTCTTGTGGTGTACTAAACATTTTTATCTCTAAAATCGAATTTCGTTTGTAACAATATCAAGATGTATGAAAAATTATTTAAAAGAAAGCTTTTAAGAGCGATAACGTCGGAGGTGAACGTTAAAGTTTTTCTCAATTTTTATGGTGACAGAGAAGGTTGTTTCACTCATAATATTATCCGGGAAACTTCGTAAGGCGTTAAGTGATATTTGTCATCTTTCATTTCGAAGTTGGTGACAGAACGGAAAAAATTCGTGCTTTCGACTTTGACGTTATTTATGTCTCTCTTAAAAGTAAAGCCAAACTTAAACGCTAATTAAATAAACAAGCAAACAAAGTGAAAATAAATTAACATACGGGAAATTAAAAATATTTTATCGTGGCGTAAAACAAATAAAAGAGGAAAAGGATATAGCCGTGAAGTGACCGTGATTTTTAGAAAATTATAACGAATAACAAGTTCAAGAATAAGTGCAAAAACTCTCGCTGCTTCCGCCAGCGACACATCGCAAAAAAAAACCCGTTTGTCTGTCTATAGCGATTATAAACCTTATTCATAAACGATAATAACTATCTGCGTACAGTTATAAATATCGTGTGTAATATTAATTAACTAAACTTAGAATGAAACTAAATGAAAGGAAAAAGAAGCATACGCAAAATATGTAAAGTCGAGAGATTTTGCTGCGGATATGATTTTTCGCGGACTATGGAGAAAAGCACGCGCCTATGATAAATTCTAGAAAAATAAAACAAAGAATAACGGACTGAGCGGAGAAGAAAAATTGATCTAAAGACAAGTTTTCGTCGAAGCGGTTGCATACTTCGATCTCTGACGCGTCATTCGAAAACACGAGAGACTAGGTACGTGAGAAAATGCGAGACGTAGTGCGAGAAAACGTGTGTAAACAGTGAATAAATGAGAGTGTGCGAGAAAGAGCGAAAGCAAACATTTATTTAATTATTTATTTATTGCCAGGCATCGAACACGACGACTAATTGAATCTGTTATATCGCTGACGCGTCTAGAGGCAAACTGGGGACAGATGTAGAAGGTGCGCAAGAAAAAGAGACAGAGGAAAGGGAGTCCGATATGTCGGCTCTTATTTCGCCGGTGTAATATAAATTGTAATAGGCAAATTTTACGTTCCGATATAGACAAGACTCGATTTTCGCCGAAGGAAGAAAGCGGAGCTATTTCTAGAATGAGACATTAGACAGAAACGAATGAGCGGGGCAAAAATCAGAAGGAAGAGCGCTACGGGTGATCTGAATCAAGAGAGCTCTAGACGATTTCCTGTGATATATTTCAAGCAAAACTAGAGAACGAAAATGAAACGAAAGTATGACAAAAAAGGTCATCAAACTTGGAAAAAGTATGTTTCGGAGTCTCTGCAACTTTCGCTATGATCGCTCGGGAGCCTCGATCAGATAGAATCTGTACTGCGAACATTTTTCGCCTTTGAGCTGCCGATGGTTTGTAACGGCTCACACGATGATTTGTAAAAGCCAACAGCAACTCAGCAGGCAAACAATACCGTCAATTGTGAAATGAATAATTAGATTGAAGGAAACTCCCATATACTTTGTACCTGGCGTTTCGTTGTACTATCGATCAAAAGTGAAGGAACGGAAGGGAACGTATTCCGGAAAGAAAAATTTATATATATTTCATGTACAAATTATATATAATTAGTTAATATTCGCGACCCCAAAGCGCCTTTAGGGAACGGCATCGATACGTGCTATATATAGTATTTACGCTGTAAATACAAACTTAATCCCACTTTCATTCACCTTTCCTAATATCTATGTACTTCGTTCGGGAGGGGCAAGCGAATTATATAAATTATGTATTATCATATATTTCCACTTTTAACTATGTGTAATTGTATATAACTATATGTAATTATATAAATTTTCTTTCCTAGACGATGTAGGAAATATATATATATTATATATAAAAAAACTGTCATACGATACGAGATGTAATTATTATTTCGACTGCAGCTAATTTTATAGCTGGCTTATAAATATCAGTTAAGTTCTTACAATTATTTGTTCCTTGTATACGTAATGCACGAAAAGTAGTTGATATTTTCAAAATCAAACTGTGAAAGAGAGCAATAGGACGTGATTATGGTTTACTGCTGATTTTTCAGCATGCTTCTATCTGGAATCCTTTGATTTTGCCCTTTGATCTGTGTACGCTGGAAAGTTAACCGGATAAATTTTCTTCCTACGCGTGCCACTACCAACCGGCGATCAAACGCAGTCACTTGGATGTGATGCCCTTTGTTTCTTCCCCGTTTTCTCCAACTCGCAAGGTTAACGAAAGTATGAAAAAAAGAATAGGTATGGATAAGCTCGTTTGAAAAGTTTGTGCGAGCGATGATAGGACAAACGGGGTGCAGTTGTTTATATTATTTTTCACAACGATTTGCGAACCGAACAATGTGCGTCATTCAAAGAACTGTAGATATTTTTCATCAATGCAGCTGAAGATGATAAAAAATAATATTAATAATGATAATGGGAAAATGAATTGCAATGCGATGCAATGGTTCTGTTTTTGTAGATACCGAGAGGATGCGACAAAGTATAGAGGAAGTTTTGTGTGAATAGGTTTTTTCTAAAAATCAATGATTCTTTGTAAAAGGGTCGAATAATCATAGTTTCTATCAAATTAGCAGCTCAATGTCTTTTGTATAATACCTTTCCTCGAATGTTTTCCAGAACGTTATTATGTTCAAACGTTTTTTGTAAATAATGAAGCTTATTAGAAATGAGTCAAGTTTACAAATTTATTTGTTTTTATCATAAGTTCACTTTAATTAGTCTAACAAAAATTACAATTTCACCCTATCTTTCATACAGAATTCTTATTCATTATCATGTTTTTATTGTATGCCATAATTAATTAATTAATCAATGAAATCTTTTACTTTATTCGAAAAGAGTCTAAAGAAAATATACACGTGAGAAACCTCCAATTATAACTAAAAGAAAAAGTACTATTTTAAGTCCTTAGACACTATTAAGACATATTCCTTATTTGCTCTAAATATAATTTAACAAACACCAGTGACTCTTGCAAGTAAAAATTGATTTTCATTAAACAATCACATTATAGAAATTGTGTGGTAAAAATTTCTTCAATACTCAAACATCACGTATGACAGTTATGTATATAAAAACAAAAAAAAAAACGCATGGATTCATTTTAAGATGGCATATATTTATCTTGTAAAGTCGTGATTTTTTTAAATAGTATTGTTTCGTGTCAGAGTCTCACCAAAAATTGACTCTCGTTACTAGTGATGAGCTTAAAAGACTTCATTCACTTTGGATATAGATGACTTTCGTTAATTTGAAACGAAAAACTGTTTGATTGCTTGCTTGCAAAACACAAAAATTATTAATCATATGTACAATTCGTTTGAAAAGAAATTATTTTATTATTAATCGAAATTCGAATTAATTATTAATCGTGAAAAAGAAAGTAATTACTTTCCATTCAAATCGCAATAGTTAATAAAAAGTTGCAGAGAATGTTAATGATTCGTAGTAAAATATTTGATCATAAAACGATTATTATCGCCCATTAGCATTAATGATGCTAGCTTTAATATATATAATCTTATTATATAGCGTTAATAACCTTTACATTGAAAATGCAGTACAAATAATACTGCTTTAAGCTTCAAACAGTTATGATTCCTGTCGCACATTAACGAAAGTCGTCGAGGCTAACCGCGAAAAAACTAAGTATATCTCTTTGCATCCATCCGTGAGTGCTGCACCAAACACTGTGAACAAATTCTAGTGTCGCAGTTTTTGTGAAAATACATTCTTATCAAAGGATAGAGGTAGTCGGCGAGAACGCGAATCGCGACGCTGCTCTTTAGGGTTCCTAAAGTGGTCGTTGTTATCGCGAACTGCTGGAGCTGGACCTCGTGTAGCGTCTGTGCCGGTCCCGCCTAGAGTTGTTGACGGGCGACCTGGAGCGCGACCTCGGTCGGCGTCGCGGCGGTCTGGGTGGGCTGCGACCACGTCGGTTCATCGGAGGCGAGCGACGACGGTAACGTGGTGGCGAGGGTCTATTACCTCCACCACCGCCTCCGCCACCACCACCACCGCCACCTCCACCACCCCAACCCCTGCCCGGCGGCGGACCTCGACGATTCATCATGGGTGACATTCGACGAATGGGAGGAGGTCGAGTCTTCGGTATCAATACTGGAGCAGCAGTTATCTCCTGACCATCAATTTGTCCTAAAAATATAGAAAGCAAAACGATTACGAGTGTTCCATTTCATTCATTTCTATTTTACTCACCTCCATCCATATGTTTCATTGCATTTTCCGCTTCATCTGCTGTCTCGAATTCAACGTATGCAAATCCTCTGCAATGGGTTGGATGCAATTTGTCGTTAGGAAAATCAATCATTTTGATGTTTCCATATGTAGAAAAGATTTCTGTAATGTGATCTTTTGTAACATTACGTGTCAAGTGACCAATATGAATTTTTGTTGGTCTTGGAATGGGTGATCTTTCCCTGCGTTTTCTACGTGGAGAGGGAGTTCTGAAATTTAAGAATTTAGATTATAAACAATTCTAACGAAACTTTTTCCTTGTAAATGTCAGAAATTGATCGATTATAAAAGCAACTTGATGCTTTTAGTGACAATCTTACCTGGAACGTGGTTTTGGTTTTGGCTTTTCCGGCACTGCATTGGGTTTCTTCTTTTCCCTTTCTCGCTCCCTTTCCCTTTCCCTGTCCCTGTCTCTATCACGGTCCCTATCACGATCTCTATCTCTTTCCCTGTCCCGTTCTCTTTCTCTTTCTCGTTCACGTTCTCTTTCACGTTCTCTTTCACGTTCTCTCTCCCTTTCACGGTCTCTCTCCTTGTCTCTTTCCCTTTCCTTTTCTTTGGGATCATGACGTCTAACTTCTGGACTTTTGCTCCTGCTGCGCTTGCGTCCCCTGTCACGAGAACTTGCCGAAGAGCTTCCAGAACTACTCGAAGATGAGCTAGAGGATGAACTGGATCTCGAACTTCCGCTGCTACTGGAACTAGATGATGCAGAACTGCTATCTGAAGAACTGAAAGGGCAAATATTGTGTTATTTACTTCAACCATTAATTATCCACGCAATAGGATAGTTTACTACTGAATTTACTGTAAGGTCGCAAGCTAAAGATGAGATTATACCTCATGCAGTTGGCAGTCTATACATGTATGTACACATACATATCTACTAATCACGAGTTGGCTGTTTGGATAAGCGAAATGGCTTGTTTATTTAGGAAATCTGAATGCGTAAATACCTGCTTCCACTGCTCGAAGAAGACGCCGACCTCTTTTTCCGTTCCCTGCCTCGTTTACTGTCTTTATCGGTAGTTTCCGAGTCACTCTTACCAGCGCTGTCTTTCCGGCTTCGTGCCCTAAAGTTTGGTTATTTCAGACTTTGATTAGCATGGGTTTGTCGGAACATAAGAGACCGAGGCTGAAACCTCGGAAAATAGAAAAAAATATAGAAAAATGACTTACATGACTGGTAAGAGCCGATTTGCGGCCGTCTACCTGCCTAGACGAAATTCCGGCGACTTCTGGCCTCCAAAAATCCGCGTAGTTGTGCGTATTGAATGCCGTGTGTATAAATATGGCGACTATACAGCCACAACGCTGGCACTCCGCACTCTTGGCGGTCTCGTCGTGCGGCTCTGCTCTGCTGCTGCGCTCTGCCGCCACTCCAGTTGTGCCAACCTTTTTGCTTTCGTCTCTTCACGTTGGATAGCCTTCGTCTTGAGAGCGCGTCTTTCGTTTTGGTGAAAAATCGATAAGCAGGGTGAGTCTCCAACATGGTCGTATTCGTATACACTGTGCTCTCCAATAATAGGTGTCGTTCAGTGGACTGATGTGCAGCGGTTTCATATAGATTTTAGAATTTGGAACTGATGTAGGTATGCAACATACGCATGCAGTAAGGTACATATCTTCAAAGAGACCCAAGCGCCAAGTGCTGAGCAGGCTGAGCTCCGACGTATGCACTTGCACATTGCACATATAGGGCTCTGACAGCGATGCACCCCTTCTCTGCACGGCGACACCTACTTATTGGAGACGCACCCTGATTGTGCGATTTTAATATAATAAATAAAATTAAGTAAAGTCGCTTTATACTAAAATTGTAACTTTTTTCAAATTCAGTTTTACACAGCATCTTTATATCATAGGTCAAAGCAAGTAAACAATAATAAAGAAATAAAGTCACATCATTGGATGTTATCTGAATAGAAACGAAACTGCTAAACTTTTGCTGAGGTCGGCTTTGAAAACTGAAGCCGATCACTGTCTGCGCGATAGTTTTGGTGTATACTCTAGAGATTCTGAAAAGGAGGACCATTTAAGAGAATCGAAATAATAATTTTTAAAAAACAAATTTATTATATTTATGTTCATTCATTAAATAAAACACTGAATTTTTTACTATACATTGTGTTTTTTAGTAAAAAAAAATCACGCCAAACAAAATATCGGAAACTCCATCACTCGTAGTTTGCAAAACTTAAACAATAATGCTGTACTTAAATCGTACCTCTAGCTACCATGAGATTGAATCATAAAAAAAAATATTTTCCTTTATACAGTCATTAAAGCCCTTCTGTTTGTATTGTATGCAGATATTAAGGCAGAAAAAAACTATAATTTCACGTCGTTTTTATTTTTATAGAATAGTGACGATACGCACAGTACCGAAATATATACGTATTTACATTGAAAATTAGCGATAACGAGCATTATGTACAAGTACACCAAATTACAAACACTAAAACGTTCGTCGACTCTTGTACAATTTGTTTATGTTGTCATTGATTTGTTTTCTTTCATTTTTACTTATTACTTAACTCTTATTTCTCTCTTCTCTCTCTCTCTCTCTCTATCGCTCACGACCATACTAATCAAAGCTCTCTCGAGACTTTAATTCGAAATATGAATTTTTGAAGATTATAGTGAAGGGGAAAGTTGAAAATATACACAATTATGAATTAACTTGTGTTAATGCTTTGTTTGGCACGGTCCACTATGCGAGCGTTGAACAAGTACTTATTTATGAAAGTGTTTTGGTCTTTTTCTTCATTTTGAGACTACGGAATCTCGGAAGCTTCGATCATTGGTGAAAGTTTTTATTTTACACATAAAAAATTGGGAATCCATGAATGAGACGTCAATGTCCGCATGTTGTAGTAAGTTAATTTATGCAATTATAGATATTTATATATACGTATATATTACAAGTTTCTTATTCGCCTTTCAACAAAATTGTAATGTTTCATGTCGTTCGACTGCCAATCATCTACATTTCTGATGGCAGACGTAATTGTGTACTTTCGTATGGCTGAAGTTTTTTTTACTTTTTTGACTATCTCGCAATGAACATCCACACAGCTCGTTTACTCACGCTCACGCTCGTGAAGATTAGCGTGTTAGTTTTAGGGCACACCAATAAAACCATCAACCATTGTCCATAACCAAAACGGGCTAAACCGTACAAGAAAATTTGTTGGTCCGCCGCGCTTTACGTATAAATAGTTTTTCTCGTTAAATAGTTGATTGAATATTAAAAATTTACTACACAATTCACGATTATTTTACACAAAATTCGTTAATCTAGCTTCACGATGACTTATCTCGGTTGAGTAACTCTGTTAATGGACATCAGACATTTCCTTTTTTGTTTTTTTTTTTGTTCACGCATACATGTATTTTTTCTTAATATAATTATATGTAAGAAAAAGATAGAAATTAAGTGGTTTGATCGTAAATGTGTATACGTTATAAATTCCCAATTGATATAAACATTATACATTATACAATTTATAACAGTAATGATAATTGCTATCATTCGTCCTCTTTCTAAAATTTTGATTTTATCTTATAGCGTGCATATTACATTCCTACATGGGAAGTGTGATTAGTATAAAACCGTGCTAAACAAAAGTATCAATATATTGTATAAAATAATTTATATCACTCGTTGGTTTTTTAGGAAAACCCTTCAATTAAATAAATAACAAAAGAAAAAGTAATGATGAAAAAAAACTTCAAAACTTTAGAAGACTTTTTTCTCTTAATTTACATATTACATACTAAAGTATACTTGGTGATCACTTCCTATAATAACCTTGTGATGTATGTTATAAGTTGTATACTGCAAACGTTACAATCTATACATAAATATATTTATATATATATATATCTCACGTTGCTCATCAAGTTCGTCGCATTTTTCAAAAGGAAAAAGAGTAATTAAAAAACGAGGCTTCTTTAACAACACTGTATAAAAATCTAAACTGACCTTAACACGTATTTACTATAAAAACAAAATTAGGGCACAACAAATATGCCTTCCATATATTCCTGCTGAGTAAAAAGAATACGGTGAAAGAGTTCGGCCAACGAGAAGTCAAACGCGACCAGCTTATTACAACTGTTGAAATATTTCTCATTTCCCATCATATTATACCCCGTTTCCTTTATCAAAAAACGCACTTCAGTCTGCAACCACCAGCCACTTCGTACTCATATTTTCTAGTCTATTGCACATTTTCGCTGAAAAATGGCTCTAAAACGTTCTCTCCTGGAATCCCTATATTCTGTGAAAAACCGTAAGATTATCCTAAAAGCAGGTGTACACTATTACATACTGCGTTGATTTCTCACAATATTTTTGCATATTTAAGGCTCACTATGAAGACACACTATAGTGTTTGTTCATTTTTCAAGTATTTGAATTGCACGCTTCTTTTGTCGTAAATTGTTTAGGTGACTAAATTCAATCACAGCTAAAAATGTTGTATACTTGTATACATAAGCAATGTTAGTCAAATACTACTTTCAATAGCGAGTTCTATAACAAAATATCGTGAAAAATCAAGAAGATAAAGCAATAGTCGTTGAGAGTGCTGCTAGGACAATCGTCTATTCGAAAAGCAGTTCTCGCCGTGCTTGTGGGCAAAAGATTGCATACACGGTGAGGCTTCTGTGAGAAAAGCTGCTTTCTCAAAACAACCGCGCACTTTCTCAGGGACACACTCACACAATCAAACACACCGAAAGTGGACACGAGCACGCCACACGCCACAGTACACGCTCCTCGACCCATTTGTTCTCTTAGACGGAAACCTGACACCCATGCGTTTTGGCTGGCTTGGCCGACGCCTTGGTCGTCGTCGCTTTGGTCGTCGTCGTCATCGTGCTCGGCTTCTTCTTGGTCACGCTGGCGGCAGTGCTGCTGACGACGTCCTTGGCATTGACGTGGAAGAGGTTGGGCGAATTGCGTCTCATCTCCCTCCAGCCGCAAATCGGGGGGGAGACGTAACAACTGCGCTATACGGATATTTCGTAGTTCATATCGTAGACGCTGGCGCGGTCGGGCGTCGGCGTCGTCGGCCTCTGGTTCGAGGCGGACCTCGAGTCATTGGTCGCGGCCTGGGGTGCGCCTTGAGAATTGGGCGCCGAAACCATCTCCATGGAGTCGGTAATCTCGAGGGCGCGCACGAAGGACATGGGCCTGCGCCGGTTTTCGCCGGATACGGCGTTGCCGACCGAAGCCGCGGACGACGTCGGGGTGGTGGGCGTGACCATGCTGGTCTTCCGCTTGACCTGGGGCGACTGGTGTGGTGGAAAAACGGGCACACCGCCACGGACCACCGGGTGGTAAGCGGCGCGTAGAGGAGCCGTCGAGTAAGGTTGCTGTGTCGGACTCGTCGGATTCGATCGGTAGTATTCGTAGGGCAGAGGCGGACGCTGCGAGCCAGGGCCACCCTGTTGATTGAATAACAAACAAAAAAAAACAACACGTTAGTACAACTTTTGTATGCGTCTGCAGTCTTTCACTGCAATCAATAGGTGCCAAAGCAATCGAGACACAGTCTAATGAGTCCTTGAAATATTTCAACGGTTTCTATAAAGCTTATTGGATCAATGTCTAATGAGACCTTGCTCTAATTACTTTTATAGAAAGCGTTGAAGCGCTCAGAACGTTTGAAACAAAAAAAACCGAACTTTATCCAATTAAAGATGCGTATTAATTATTGCACATGGGTGAAAATATTTTTTAATAAAATAAAATTGGTTTCCACATTCAGCGTTTAATCGCGATGGCCTTTAACGGCAAATCAAGTTGCTGTGCCACACGCGACACGAGCTTTCAGCCTTGTCAGACTGACATTCGATACCGTCTCCACGTCGTATAAACCACATGTTAACGCGACAGGATAGATATCAAAACCTGCCAAGTTCATCATGACACTTTTATTACTGGACACAAAAATAGTCGATCGCTTGATCATGTAACCGGCTATCGACCCGTCTCGCCTCTATATTATCTCGTTTACTTCCGGTTTAGTTCTGGCCGTTATATAATGACGTTGACTATACTTAAATCCTGTCTTTTCAAATCCCCGGACTACGTGGTTGGTTCACAGTCGGTTAAAATAACATTTAAAAAAAAAAACGTACCATGGATGCCTGGTGCTGCTGAGCCGCTTGATGGGCAGCGGCGAGCGCGGCGACCGTCGAAGTCGGCCCGCTAGGAGGATAACCGCTACCGGGCGAGTTGTCCTTCCAGGTGTAGACTCCGCGCTGTGGTGAACCTGCTAGCTCCCTTATGTTATCTACGGTGTTGTTGGTTCTTGCGTACGGATGCTCGTTAGCCTGGCGCACGAGTTCGCTCTCCGAAAGGAAGCGACGCTGCGGACTGTAGCCTGGCTGTTTCTGCTGTTGCTGGACATTCTGGTTTCCGTGTTGCTGGGCATCGTAGTACTTGGCTTGCTGCTGCTGTTGTTGCTGCTGTTGTGGCTCGGATACGCCAATAAAGTCCGGCCGACGGACCTGTGTCGGGGTGCCTGGGTTCGATCTGCGAACAGATGTACAAACGTATGGACTCGTTTCTCATAATGACGATTCCGGGGTTGAAGGGCAAGAGGCAAAAGGATGTGGGAAAGTGAAGACGACTTACTGCGGCTGAGCTTCGCTGATTTTTTTTTTTTTTTTTTTAGACTGAAGCTTGAGTGAAGAGTGAAAAAAAGAGATGAAAAGAACAAGTGGGAGGGCGATAGAGAAAGGCTGGATTAGATATAAGAGCGCAGCGCTTAAGCAAAGCGCAGTGATTAGAACAAAAAAAAATGTCAGTCGAGTACACTAAGTTGACCTCTTTACAGTGGCATTTTAGTCGTTCGACTTTGAACAAAAAGAATGTTAAAATTTTGTAACAGCCTACTGGCTCTGATTAGCATTTTTATGGTCGAAACCGTCTACTTAGACCTGTACGAACGCTATCGTGACAGTTCATGGAAGTTTATACGTCGCGTTCTAAATATTAATTTTTTTTAAACGCCAGTGTAGAAGAGGCAATCGAGAAAGAAATATAGTACGATATTTATAACGTAATATAGCTTTAACACTAAAAGCTCTCGGTAAATTAAAGTCTATCTACTTCATTCACCGACGGTCAACAAACGTTACTGTTCTACCTTGCTTCAAGTAAAAAAGACCTTGGTGTGATAAAAATACATCGTATTAAAAAGATTATTTTTATCAGACTGAGATCTTTTTAATTGAAATTTCATTTTAACATATTGTACTATATTTTTTTCAAAAATTGTACTTAATTTCTTAATGAGGTGCAGAGCCTAATTTAGTGCTTACTGCGATCTATTATCAGGATTCGTTTCATTGATGAATAAACATTATCCACCTTTAAATAAAAAGAAAATAGTAAATACTCTTAAGAAAAATTTAATTATAACCAATCCTGATTTCGAATTTAAAATGTCTGCAGATAATAATATTTCAGGAATATTATAAATGTTTAGTAAAAGTGACTGAAAAATATAGCTATCATTCTTAGCAACTATATAAACAGTAACAGGATGGCGATTATGGTATTATGATGAAAGGCAGAAAAGCCATAAGTGACTGCAAGGCCAAAGATGTACGATGATATTGTGTGACAATTTGTAAATGGACGATGACGCAAACGCGCGCAACTAACAAGTACATATTAAGTAAAAATATAAATTATACAATGTATATAATTGTAAATACATTCTGCTTATAACGCACTCCTAACGCAGGACTTAACAAGTGGAGCACAATAAATATAGTATGCAAGAGAAAAGCAGTATACAATATAATGTTAAATATATATTTGTAAAAAAAAAGAATTAAACAAAACTATAACTAAACATATAAATCAAAGAGAAAACTACAGAGAGAAAAGGCGTCCTTGCAGAACGAAGTTCGTGTTTTACCTGCAGTAGGTCGCAACATGTGACTGGCCGAAAGCAGCTCCTTGCAGTTACCACCCCCTGCAGTGGGACACAAACTTATCTATATACCACATAATCTCGTCAAGATTTACGTGCAAACTAAACTTTCCCTTCTATCGCGCGAGCGGTGCTCCTTCGATGCTTCTCCCGTCGTTTTACGCCACTTTTTACCCTCTATATTACTAACAAGCTATAAAACGTAGTCTCTCAAACTTTAAAAATTGTAATCGTTTAAATACTTTTCGCACAATTCACTTAATTTTCGTTTATCCCATAAAAACTTATATCTCTATTATCAGCATTTTTTAAAAAAGCCTGTTAGAAGCGTATTTAATTAAAACAGACTACCTAATTTTTCAAAAGCTTTAATAACGATGAGAAAAAATGAAAATTATTTCTAAAAAAATGCATCTGACAATATAATTAATACATGATTGATAACATGAGAGAACTAAAAATAAAGCAGTTTACATTGTGTATAATAAAATCATCAATCTTATTTTATCACATCCACTTGGAACGTGGGAGAAGCTCGAAAAGCTCCACACACACACACACATACTACTGTGTTGTCGAGCTTTCTACGGCGCGCGGATTTATTTGCGTTTACAAATCTCTATTTTTATCGTGACATGTGACGAAAATTCTCTTGGTGAAAATGTGTGGCTTGATTGAAAAAAAAAGTATAACAAGAGAACGTGAGTAGTATAAGAAGTTTGAAGTTGAGAAAAACTTATTAGTATCATCCGTTACTCACAATGTTAGACAAACTCGTTCGATCTCAACTAAAAGAAAAACAAATTACTCAATCTCCAATAAGATTCACGAATGCATAGATCAATTTAAGATGCCTTTTGCAATGCATTAATCGCGTTGTATGCACGTTTAGTGGTGTACGAGAAGAGATCTCGTTATATTTAAACATGATCCCCTGAATTAATGAAAGTAATATACAAAAATTACAAAAAAATAAATAAAAAAATTTGCAATAGTATGCGCAGTCGACAACTGCAGCTTAGTTTTTTCGGTGCTGGCTTTGGGCGTGAGAATAAACAGGGGAATAGAAAGACAGAGACAGAGACAAAAGTGAAGGCGTGAGCAAAGGTGTTGTATACAAATTTTGTTAATAGTAATATAAATATATATATAGTAATAATATTACGGGCAGACGGGAAGGTTACAAAGGCTCTCTGAACGATTATATATAAATATAAATATTAATCGGAGACGCATTTCATTCACTTTTATACACGTTTAAAGATGCAAAAGACGACAGTAAAATAATAATAAAAAATGTACATTATCTCTGATAGAGAGGTGGTGCTTCATGTACTTTAGTATAACAATAATTTGGAAAAAGAAAAGAAAAAAAAATGCAATAGAAATATAGTATGGTCAAAGATCGTTGCGCGTTCGGGGGACATCGACAGACAAAACATTGATATATATTGATGTATATATAATCAGTATTGGAATAATAAACATAGTATTGCCAGAGGGTACTGTTATACGAATGCGCAGGTATGTAGGTAATGTGTATTGATGTATGTGTCTCCGTAGCGATTAAATTTGGAAAAGTGTGCGAGAAACGTACCTGCGAATAGGACTGGATATTGCTAACGGCGTCGGCACGCCGATGGCTTTGATTCGCTGCTGCATTGTCGGACTCGCGCCACCCTGGCGACCGCCCGTGCCCTGGCCTCCCGTCGCCGGGGAACCGGTCGACTCCGTCAAAGGATCTGGTGTGTGACTCCGAGAGCCGTTTATGCCCCTGGAAAGATGATTGAACATTGCACATATTTATAGTTAAAAGAAATTATCATTATTTAATAACAACGTAAGAGATATCATGTCTAAAAACAGCATGTTTTCTTTAGATTTGTTGACACGCTGGAAGCTATGTATAATTGTGTATACATGGTAAAATTACGTAACGATGCTGAAACTGATTGTAAAAGTCACGACGGTTGAAGTCTAATCCGATGAGAATATTAATCTTTCGTTGTTATCTTCTGCCACAAAACTTAATTTGAGACCTTTTTTTATAATTATTGTAACGTCAACGATTTTTGCGCCTACTTTTATTTACAAGACAAACGTTTCAATAATTCAATAGAAATACTTTGTCATTTCAAGCAGCATATACAAAAATAATTTATTTAGAATAATCTTATGTATTGTGTGAACAAAATTAAATGATTAAATTATCGACGTTTCGATATAAAGTTTGTAAATAGACTCTAAAATCAATATACATAGAAGAATATATAGCTGCTAGTTCTCTGCAAGCCTACATCTCAAATAATCAATACAAAAAGGCCAAGGTATCTGGGAAATGTTTTTATCTAGTTTCTTACATTTATTATTGTAAATAGAATAAATAAATTATAATAATGATGTTTATTATGAAAACCATTTGTCCATAACGTTCATCAAATCTTGGTGCTTAAGATTACATTACAAAATTGAAATACAAAATCAAATGTCTACCTTGGTTTAGGATGCGGACTGCCTCTGGGATAATGTATGGGGTGACGATGTTGTGACTGTGGAGGATGCCTGGGAGACTCGTTGTTCTCCACAGGTGGCAGGAAGAAGTTGTTTTTCGAACCATGTCTCTGCAACGGCGGAGTTGGTTCGCAGTCTGCTGATTGCGAAGCAGTTGGCTCCATGTCTGTATCGGAGCCGTCTCTACCAGGGGACAACTAAAATTTCCAACAAATAGAAAAAAAAATGAAGTAAGCTTGTATAACATATTATGCGACACGACATTGTAAATTCTTTGTTTTACCATATTTTGTCGTTTGGAAGAGTGAATAAGTGTAGGGAATTTAGAAGTCTCAAAAGTAGTATCTCGAGACTTTAAAAGGAACTTCGGATGAGGTATCGTTGGTCGTGAGAGAAGTCTGAGTAAAAATATGATTATAAGAATGAGAATTGGAGAATTGTTACCACAGATGCATTTCTATTTGTAATTTTTACTTAATTGTATAGATTTATTAATAATGCTACACCTGGATATCAAAACAGGCTGCATCCGTACATTTAAGAATTAACAAAGTCGTCAACAAGTAAATTTAAGAAAGCTTCTCTACTGATGCGCGAAGCGTTAAAAGCACACGCTGCTACGCAGGAATATCAAAGATTGTTTGGCAAGCAAAACGCATCTAGCTCTTACCTTATTGTAAGCATTTGAACTGGCATTTCTAACACCATTGCTGCTATCCATGTAGGTTTTTACCTGGTTCTCGCTGTCTATCGTTGAGATTTCAGAAGTGCAAGCTCCGCGACGCTTCCCTGAATACTTTTCAGGCTTTATTAAGCTACAAAAATAGAAAAATATTATTGATACAAAGTTTTTTCCAAAAGTAAAATCATGAAAAATAAACAAAAATCCATATAAACCTCGGATATTGTGGTCCGAATTGTGTGTAGCAGCAATTATGCAGGCAGCCTCGCGAGAAAGGATTATAGCCACCATTAAATTTTCCTGTTACTTGTTCATTCGTCGTACGGCCTCGTGAGACCAACACTATATGAAAGACTGTTAATCCAAAAATTGGAATGAAGAGGAGTGTAACCACTCCCATGAGCACCATACTAATAAAGGTGTTAAGGAAATACAGATTGATACATGACAGGATTATTTATATATACACAAATAAATTATATTATTAAAGTTTTTAAAATGAAGAAAAAGGATACGCTATAATTGTTTGAACTTCACCTAACTTCTGCTTGTGCTCCAAAACAAAGTACAGGCACAATCCGAATATACTAAGCATGTGCATACTCAGTGATAAGAGGAAGAAAAAGAAGAAACGGTAGTTTCTTCTGCCAATACAGTTATTTACCCATGGACAATGGTGATCAAAAGTCTGTAATGATATCAGAACTTAATATCAAATTTGTCTATACATTGACTTGAATTTTCCATATGAGTTGAATATAACATACCTCAATACAATGGTTGCATACACTGCAATGTGAACATCTTGGTGGTCGATAAAACTTGCAGGTAACACACCACTTCATTCGAACAGTAATCCCATTAATTTCAACGCTCTTGTACAACGGTGCTCTGAAGTCATCTTCCCGGTCTTCATCTGGAGGAGCTGGTCAACAGAGTTGTTTTGTTAGTCGATTGAATTAATTTATTCGAAAAGAATTCAAGTTTTCATTTGATCTAATTCTTACCTTTTGGTATAACTCCAGGATCCATGAAAGTGGCCAGTGTGAAGTTTGCCAGCACAAAAAATGTGATGACTCCTTGTAGTGCTGGCACCCATGGATATCGTGAAACATAATACTGGCACCTAAAAAAAAGAGACAATCAATACGGGAAATAAAAAATTATGTAAAGCAGAAGTTAAAATTTAATTCTGTAAAACAAAAATATCACGTTACAGAAGTTTCTATCTTACAAACTCTCAAATTATTAATATTTCCTTGAATATTAAAAATAGCTCCTCTTACAGATAGTTACAGACTTGCTTTGTACTGAAAAGCAGCACTTGGCTTTTTTATCAGAATATTAAAGGTATTCTTGATAATAACACTCTAGCACTGACTCATCCTTCTCACAATACTAGTATCATGAGCAATGCATTCACTAATCAAAACCAATTTCCCTTTACACATGCCCACTCATACGAGCGCTTGTACTTTCTACGTTTGAACAAAAAGTAAAAAATGTTTCTGGAGTAAAGTTGTAAATGAAAGGAATGCATGTATACAAAAATCAATTATTCTCCAAGGTTATGTTACTCAGACAGGCATAAAATCAGTTAATCATTTCCTCTTGGGATTCTGGTATTCCTCACTGCCTGCTTTAAAAAAGTCATGAATAAATTGAAAAAAAATCTATCGAGTTATTGTTTTTTTTTTAAGCTCGAGTGCAATCATATCTACAAGAACGCTGAAAGGCAGACTGTCAAAAGGATTTCCAATAAACAGCAAACCTTGAACTCTAATGAGCGAGGCACATAGTGTACAGGGGTAGGCTACAGTCGAGGTAAGTGAAGAAAACAAGAGAAAAGTTAAATAAAGAGCATAAGGAGGAAGACAAACTCACGGGAAGTAGAAGAAGAGCGTGGTCGTGCTGAGAAGAAGGGCCCAGGCGAAGGTGGCCGGAAGATACTTGGTCTTCGCGTCGCATTTCGGCATCCTGTATGCTGCGGCTCTCCCGTGCACTCCGAGAGAGAGGGCAGCGGCTAAGCGTGGTTATCCCCGTGGCCGTGGAAGAAGCTTCTCGCGCACTGGCGCACCGCACTAGCACTCTCGGCGGCAATGATTTCTGCTGGGAGAAAACATGGCCGCGTCCATTGATAGCGCGCCCCGCGCTTGATGCAGCGCTTATATATTATCTACACCTTCCCGCTGATGAGCCTGTACTGGCGCCCCGTCAGTTTGCCGAGCTCCAAGAGTCCGAGCCCGGCCTTCGCACAGCTCCGATCTTCGTTTTTCCAGCAGAGCAGAGAAGGAGATAGGCTGCTGATGACTGATGCGACGAGCTTGCTTTCCGCGCTCTCACCTCGGTTGGACCTCGACTCTCTAGAGCAGACTCGTTATCGTCGTTCCCGCCTATACTGCTCTCTTTGCTTCTGATCTCTAGTAAGTATATCGGACAGTCTCAGCAGACGAGTAACCTCGAGTCCTTCTCCTCGGGCAGGGTGATGGCACGGTGTCTCCTCGAGCAGCCGTCGTCCATATCTGCTGCTAGTGCTGCTGCCGACTGAACCTCTCCGCGGTTTGTCGCGAGCGAGCGAGAGCGCGCGCGCGCGTGCGTGTGTCTCTCTCTTTCGCTCGAAAAGCGCAGCTAGCTCTGTCTCCGTCTCTCTCATGCAGTAGTACTACTCGAGTACGAGCCGCCGCCGTCCCAGCAATGGGAAAGCATGCCTTTCCGCAGCTCCAGTAACGTTTTCTTCCTACTGTCTCGTGTATTATTGACGATTATAACAAACTTACAGGGGCGACACTCGAGTATTAGGTATTATCGAACACACGGATGCACACGATTGCAGTGTTTTATAGGTATACTCGGAAACACCTGGGCGGTACGCGCGTGCTCCCGCCAGACTCCAGAGGCTGCTGCTGCTACTTACTCGTTCGGCTTATCGCGGATACTCGCGAGTGCTGCTATTGCCAGGAATAGACTACGTACACGACAAACTACCACTATCTACTGTATACTCTTGGTCGCGCGAGCACACCTCTCTCCTCGGCGATCGAGAGACAGACGGACAGTCGCGAGCGCAGCTCTCCGCCGCGAAAACCGAGCTTCTTTCTCTCTCTCTCTCTTTCTCGCGCGCTCCTTTCGGAGAGTCACACTCTCGAGCTTACACATGCATCGCACGGCCAGCCCTGTGTACGTGTTTGCGCTCTCGGCCCTTTTTACGCTAAGCGACTACTCCAAAACGTCCGTTTCGGAGCAGCTTTCATGACTCTCGGTTCGCACGTAAACCGAGTAACACCTTTCGGCGCTCGTTCTGGGTCAGCTGGCTTCGATAACCAAATGGCTTTTTAATGCAATTCATTGATGAAAGTAGAAAGCGAGCTTGAGAAACGGAAGCGCAAAACGGCCGCGGCTTGTAAGAATGTACTCGCGCTTATCATGCGCGTGTGTGTGTGTGTGTGCGTCATGTACTGGATGTTCGTTTAGTTTGCCGCCGAGAAAAGCTTCATCAGCCCTCTCGGCTATCTTATCTCGATGACTGCTGGTTTGATATTTTCGAAATCTCCGCTTTGAACTCTCTTATACTCTCGTCGTTCGGTACCCTGTACTCCGGATTTTCGGCTCGTTGCAATTGAAACATCGATTGCTTATTCGAGGGAGTGCCGTTTTGATAAAACACTGGGTATAGTCAGAGTGTCTGCGAGTTGTGTGTGCGTACGGTCTGACTCGCGGTTGTCACGAGGATTGCGACGTTGCCGGATCGCTCGCGGTGACACCGCGTTTTCTGCTCTCATTTCTGGAGCAAAATAGCGGCATATTCGAACGTCTTTTTTTCTCTCTCGCGCGCGCGGCGACAATGAAAACACTCGATTCGACTAGAATGCGTTGAAGAAGTTTTTAGGCAATCCTCGGGATATTGGCAAGTCCAAGCAAAAGTGGCAACCCTAGCGGCAGGCCATTGAAGCTGTGAAAGGTATAATAAGCAGACGATT
>UCOJ01000810.1:0-62153 GCA_900474305.1 Cecidostiba fungosa | reverse complement strand
TTAATGTTAACCTCACTTAAGCAAAATTCGAGTTCTTCAAAGGAAAATGGGGAGTCTAAAAAATTTGTCTGATCATGATCATCTTCCATATAATCTGTATTTTTAAGTGGTTTATTAACTACCATTTTAGGTGAACATAAGCTATCTATCGTGTTTCTAATATTAATTTCTTGTTTTTTATTACCTGATGATTTTTGATTTCTATTAATTCCGTTTTTGTACATCTTGATTTTATTCCAAAGCTGCCTGATATTAGTTCGAGGATTGACCGATTCACAGAATGATCTGACAGACTTCATCTTTTCCTCCCTGAGAGTTTTTTTAACTAAAGCTTCAGTTCTTTTAACTTCAATAAACCTATCTATCGTAAATTTCTGTTTAATAGATTTCTGGGCTATTCTTCTCAAATATACGGCTTCACTACACTTTTCATTCCACCATATACATTTTGGTTTTCTATTTATGCCATCGCTTTTAAGCTTAATGCATTTTGAACTTTCAGAGTGTTCATTACCCTTTGCATAAGACTTAACAATTGCGTTATCTATAAATTCGACAAATTTCGTGTATCTCACTAAGGTATCTAAGTTGGTGAATTCTAAGCTATTGAAAAAGTGCTTACTCTCATCTAGTTCTTTGTAAAAAATGTCCCAATTGACTTTATTCAAATTATATCTATACTCTATTTTTTGTTTATATATCGGTTCTGCGTTAATCTCTAGATAAATCGGGAAGTGGTCGCTACCCCACCTGTCATCCAAGACTTGCCAATCACACATTAATGCCAGGTTTGGTGATACAAACGTTAAGTCAATATTTGAATAAGAGCACTCTGTATTTGAGATTGTTAAATGTGTTGGGCTATTGTCATTAAGTAAAATAAAATTATCACTATCTAGATTATCCGCAATTATTTTCCCGTTATGGCACTGTTTTTGGCTACCCCATAGAGTGTGATGTGCATTAAAATCTCCTGCCATAATAATGTGTTTGCTTCCATATCGGATGACTGACTCTGTAAGTTTATCCCATTCTGGCTTTGAAATGTTGTTATTGACTACAGGTGATCTGTAACACACCGTGAACAGTATCTCTCCCAAATTAGAGTCTATAGTGACCGCACCAACTTCAAGTGAGTCACCTTTGAACCCCAAATCAACTTTTTCAAAAATAATCCCATCTTTAATGCAAATTGCTAACCCTCCTCCTTTGTTAAAACTTCGGTCAAATCTAACCGTTTCAAATCCTTTCAGATTAAAATGTGATTCTTTGAATAATGGTGAATCTGAGTTTAACCAAGTTTCCACTAATATGATTACATCATATTGACCTGCAACATTATGAAAATCTAATTTGTTATTTATACTTCGGCAATTCCACTGCAAAATTTTAAGATTAAAACTTTTTCCCATGGATTAAAGTTTATAGAGTCTAAAAACACAAAAACTATTAACAATTTATAAATAAAATAATCAATAGATCTATTTGGCTTACTTGTATATCAAAGGTTAGGTTTTTTTGTTATTCTGTAAAGGTGTTTTTTTATTTAAGTGTTTAAGATTATTTGTACTATTACTTAACCTATTATGTAGTTTGTTCGTGGTGCTCATTAGAGCTAGCGTTTTCTGTGATATTTGTAGTGGAGTTTCCAAAGGCTGAGATGTAGCTGGTAGGTTGGCTGGTTTGTCCTTTCCATCCTTCATTTGTGTCTTCATCTGACTGTTGTTATTGTTGCTGTTCATGTAGAAAAATTGCTGTGCATTCATTCTTGAATAATCTCTTACTGGTATCGTTATCGAAGTTGTTTTTGTTGTTGTTGTTGTTGGTGGTGGGGGTATGTTTTGTCCCATGTTATCCTTGGATTGGATCTGGGATGAATTCTGATTCTCATCTTGTACTTGTGTTTGTTTGTTGGATACTTCTGGTTCTTTATGTGTTCTATTTCTAAGATTAGGAAAGTCGCGTCTATTCAAATTTGGAGCATTGGTTTTACCATAAACCTGTGCATGAGCCTCAGCGTATGACAAATTATCATAGACCATTCTTTCGCATAACAGTTTATTCTTCTCATAGATTTTGCATTTACTGTCAATAGATTTGTGACTACCCTTGCAGTTTGCACATCTGGGAGTCTCCCCTGAGCAACTCTCTTCATGATGGAGCTCTCCACACATAGTACAACGTTTCTGGTTTCTACAGGTTTTAGCCATATGGCCAAATTTAAAACAATTATAGCACTGCATAGGTCTTCTTACGTACGGGTCTACCTTGGTTTTAACAAGGCAAATACTGACTTCTCTAGGGAGCATATCTCCTTTGAAAGTGACCAATACTGATGTAGTTGGAATCCATTTGTCTTCATCACTTGTACTGTTAGGATTCTTTCTGTTCATTCTGCTAACATTTATAACTTCCAAAGAGGGAACGATCTCCGTTCTCAAATCATCTGTTGGTAGATCTATTGGGATGCCTCTCAAGACTCCCTTTCTCATTTTCTTGAAACCTGGTACGAATGTAGTCATATCATTATCCTTGAAAATTACATCCTCCAGTGCTTTGTTAGATTCCTCTCTGTCATTGAAAACTATAATATCCCTAAAGCGTCCGTCCTTTTTCACTTCTTGTACTGTTTTGTAGTACTTTGCTACTATTTTACCAACTTTATAAATATTAAAGACCTTATTTGATGGGTTAAGATTTTTAATCCATACTTGGTAAGGACCCTTGCAATTCTCAGAATATCCATCTTTATCGAAATTTTTCTCTTCGCTTTCCTTACTATTCATCATTTGTTTCTTATACTCCCTTTGGTCATCAGTTTCCCTATCAGTATACTCAAACTTTCTCTTGACTTTAGAATCTATTCTATCTAAATCACATTCCATTAACTCTGTCGTCATTTTTATTTTGAAATCCGCCCGGTAAAACCGGGGGATAGTTCTTGAAAAATCAGCAGCGACCGTTAGCTTTTGAAGCGTGCTAACCTCAAAACTAACCTGACTTCTTTCCTTCTACTCCGGTTCCTCTCGAGCGATGAGACACACAGGACCCGCATAAGGCGGAGCCTATTGTGCAATAATAAAACGAAATTGCCTTCACTGAGGCAATGGTATCACTATATTACTCTTTTATTTAAATAATAAGACTCGCTCTTGGTCTTTGTCTCGGTCTTTTTTCAATACTCCGTATTTCCAAATGTAAACAGCGAACTCCTATCCCCTCGTTTTGTAATTCGCCCCCAAGCAATACCGCCCTCTATCCGTTGCTCCGAAATCCAGAACTCGTCGCGCACGACCACCGGTGGCGTTTTCACAGGGCTGCGCGCGCGCGTTCGGGCGCATTTTTGTTGCATTTCTCATCCACCGCAACACGTATACACATCACATGCATTGTATACCTATACAGTTTTCCGAGAATTACAGGGCTCTCGGTAGTCTCAGTCGATAAAATTTTCGCTGCCTGGTGGTTCGATTAGCATAAGTATAGTTTTATTTGTACACACACGCACAAATTCGCGCACGGTATGAGATCCAGGCAAATCAGTGACAGTAGTTCGCGGAGCATGAGTTTTTTCACCCCCGAGATTATTTTTTCCGACCAGAGGCGCCTACCAGTACTGGGACGTTGAGAATTCCTCACACACATGCCCTCACGAGCCATCACTACGCGATATCCGCTTTTTTTTACACGCACCTCGTTCCCGTTCATTCAATTTGTTTGTAAGTTTTTTCATGCAGTTAACGAGCAAAGTGCGTAAGATGCTCATTTGCGAGAGCTCCAGTAAGGAATACAGAGGGGTAGTTTTTTTCATGCCTATCGAATGAATGGGGCCAGTGTCTGGGATGAAAAATGTAATCAACAGCTATCATCGTTGAGATAAGACCGAACAAAAGATCCTACTTGTTCTCGGAAAGTTTGTCCCCGTGTGTTGGAAATGTTTATACAAAAATATTAAATTAAGGAAAAACACATGATACAAAGTACAACTATTACACTATGATGCTTTGGAATGTTTTTTTGATAACAATCTGTTTTTATGTTGCCACTGGAACATCCCCATGTAAGTTTGCTCCGATTTCTTTTTGTGCTTAATTTGGAGGTGTGAATTATGCATATTCTAATGATATATAATTGTACTTTGATCTAGATCAAGCAGGTGGTTACTGTGCACCGTACAATGGCAAAATTTGTAAAAAGTATCTTACTGGTGCTGGGACAGTTTGGTTCAACGACTCTGTTGATAATCCTAGCGGATGGTTAAACGAGAAAATAACAACGGATCTGTGGGATGAACTTATACAAAAATTGACTGAGCCATGTCGTTCTGCAGCAGAGGTAAAAAATAATAAATACTAAAACCTTATATATTTATTCACAGTATTTTAGTTTTGAGATTATATTTTTTAACTTTGTCATAAATTTAATCTAGAAAATGTTATGCTTTTATGCATTTCCACAATGCCAAGGGGGTGCTGGCTTACCACTATGTTACGAAGACTGTATGGCCATTAAACTTCAGTTTTGTTTCAATGATTGGGCTCTAATCGAAGACAATAAAGTTAGAAATATTCATATAAGATCCAGAGGTCACTTTAGGCTACCAGAATGTGAGAAACTACCAAAGATTTCCAAGGAAAAAGCAACATGTTCTCATGTCTCATTAACAGTTGTGGACCAAAATCTTGTAACATGTAAGTGATACAAATAAACAAATATCAGTAGAACTAATTTACATTAAAAATAATATACTTTCTAGATGACTGTTACAAGGACAGAGGACGTTTCTACATGGGCACAGCGAATATGACAAAAAGTGGTCGCGCATGTCAGATGTGGAAGGATCAAAAGCCACATAGTCATGATGGTCCACCGGATGTTTTTCCACAGATTCGGTATGGAGAAAATTATTGCAGGAATGCTGGAGGTGATGAAAAAATGCCATGGTGTTTCACTATGGACACTAATACAAGATGGGAACATTGTGATGTTCCTCTGTGTGGTATAAGAAAAATACTCATTGTCAAATTTATGTTTAAGCATTTAGCATTAAGTGTCTGAAATAACATTTTTAATTTCTCTTTTAGAAAATTCAACAGCAGTAAGTGTTGAAGACGATCCTAGTGATTTGACTATGGAGGATTTCACAACAACAACTTTGATACTCATTATATCAGCTTTAGGATTTATAATTGTCGTTATTTCTATATTAATAATTCTTATAAGCCAAAGATTTTATAAACGCCATCATGGTTATGATCCAACTGAGTGTCAGGTATTTTTCGTCTTTAATTTTTATTCAAGTTTTTTTAATTCCTTGACTTACTTATTTACGATTTTTTTCCATATTTAGGAAGTGAACATCGACCTAAACAAATTGCCAGACAACGACGCATATCACAAGACCGGCATCCAACTGAATCCCAAATTAGAGAAACTCGAGTTCCCAAGGAATAACATTATATATGTGAGAGATCTAGGACAGGGAGCCTTTGGCAGAGTTTTTCAAGCGAAGGCGCCAGGATTAGTGCCCAATGAAGAGTTTACCAACGTGGCTGTAAAAATGCTGAAAGAAGAGGCCTCCGATGATCTTCTCGTGGATTTCGAACGAGAGGCTTGTCTCCTCTCGGAATTCGACCACCCGAACATCGTTAAGCTTTTGGGAGTTTGCGCTCTAGGACGTCCCATGTGTCTCCTATTCGAGTATATGGGTCGGGGAGACTTAAACGAATTCCTACGTGCGTGCTCTCCGGGCAACTACATAATACGTAATGTCGAAAAGGATGATTCCTTCACGGACTCGCGACTGTCGCACATGGATCTCATAAACATCGCGCGACAAATCGCTTCAGGCATGGTGTACTTATCGGACAGAAAGTTCGTGCATCGAGATTTGGCAACGAGAAATTGTCTGATCAACGACGACATGGTAGTGAAAATAGCGGACTTTGGACTCTCGCAGAAGATTTACCTCCAAGACTACTACAAAGGAGACGACCAGGACGCCATTCCCGTGAGGTGGATGCCACTGGAGAGTATTTTATACAATAAGTATACAGTGGAGTCAGATGTCTGGGCTTTTGCTGTCTGTTTATGGGAAATATTTAGCTTCGCGCTTCAGCCCTACTATGGCATGACGCACGAGGAAGTCGTAAAATACATCAAAGAGGGGAACGTTCTGCAGTGTCCAGAAAACACTCCTCAATCT
This sequence comes from Cecidostiba fungosa, assembly GCA_900474305.1. NCBI lineage: Eukaryota > Metazoa > Arthropoda > Insecta > Hymenoptera > Pteromalidae > Cecidostiba > Cecidostiba fungosa. Next base: position 55,948 of record UCOJ01000810.1, on the reverse strand, counting down.
GTCTATGATTTAATGAAACTTTGCTGGCATAGAAAGTCCTCAGACAGGCCTACTTTCAAATTCATTCATGAAACACTTAACAATATAAAATGTGAATTAAAGGCTGAAAACAAGTCGAATAGTGTACCTCTACGTATACACCTGTAAATGTAATTTAGTTTCTTTTTGTAAAAAAAAGTCTGATATATTGTCTATTCACTGCAAGGATACAAAAAAAAGCATTTATATTCTCTTCTCGTATTCGACGTGTACGAGTCTATAAAACTTTTATACAATTTTTATACGATGCATACAAATGATGTTGTGAAATCCTATAGATTTCTTTGAGATACTGTTACCAATACACAGATAAAATTAGTACAACTTTAAAAATCTAAAAAAAATTCTTACAAAAGCGTTTCATATCTGCGTTTTGTATCTAATTGCGATACTAAGTTTTTAACTATATTTCAGTATTGCTTTTTTAAGCTATCAAATTTTTTAAAGTTCGTTAAGTATAACAGCTATCTGTTACTACTTGTTAAAATTCAATTAAGTTTGGAATTTTTTTAAGAACTGAAGTTTTGTGAATTACTTTTTTGACGATTTTTTTTGTAAGAATGTTAAGATACTATTATAATATTATTACATAAACTATTGTATAAATTTTGATGTGGAATGCTTTTGTTCCTAAAAACTTAAATGACCTGTGTCAATTTCTCATGACTGAAGTTTTGTTGAAGCAAATGCACAATATATGCTCAACAATAATGAATGTATTACGATCAATTTATGTATGATTTTTATTAAATAATTTAATTTAATTTATTTTAGTCAAATTAACGGAGGTACGTTTTTGTCAAAAAAAAACTACTTAATACCATTTATAGAAAAAAATAATTCCAGTGTTCCATTCCCTTTATTATGTATGTGACTATCGTAAATGAAAAATGCGATATGACTGATGGAAAATAAAGTGTTGTTTTTAATAAATTCTTATAAATTATTTAATACTTAACAATAAAAATAAGTACTTTTATTAAGATCCTCAACAATGATTAATGAAGGTCCAGTATACATTGATTGGCATTGGGTCTTCCTATAAGCTTGTATAAAAAATATTTATATATACAATTCATTACATTTTTCAATAATAATTATCAATCTTCACAAGGTAATTCGTTAAACAGACTAGCTAGCTCTTGATCATTATGTTCAAATTTCTTAAAACTACTGTCAGGACTCTCCTCTTTCAGTTTTGTGTGGAAATCTTGTGGAATGAAAATTTTTCTAGAAGAAAATAATTCATCTTCTTCATTGATTTTCTTCCAATCTATTTTCTTCATCGCAGCTTCTTTATAATAACATTTTCTAAAAACTAAGCAATGTATATGAGGTAGTTTTTCATACTGTATCCTCATAAATCCTAATTTTGCCAATGCAACTTTCCAAGATGTGTTGATAACTTTTGTGTTTGCTCCCATATGTTTTGAATCTGGAGTTGCAATAATCAATATACCTCCATTTTTAAGCAAATCATATGCTTTTTGACAACATAAAAAACGTTGTTCTGGACTTGGAATGTATTCCAGAAGCAAGGAAAAAATAACTGCATCGAAAGAATTCTTAGGCAATTCAATCAATTCTTGTTCACTTTCTACAAATGTTCTTAGATTTCCTGCATTTAAATTCAAAAAATCACATTTAGTAACATCTTTTGAATAAGGAGCTATATCTATAGCTGTCACAGAAAACAAATCTTCTGAACTAAATGGATTGTAGCAACTACCAACATCTAGTATATTAATTTTAGAATCAATTGTGGTTTTAATTTTTGTACTGTAGTCAATCTTATTCAATTCTTCAATATCTTTGTTAAGAAGATACACTTCCTTATTGTCAAATTTCTTCATGCCTCCATTGAAAAAATATTCTTTAGATTGATGCTTAATCCACTCCACTCTACAGTACGTAAGTGGAGCACTTGTTTTAGATTTCTCAACCCAATGCTCAGTTGCCAGCTGATACATTGATTCTGCATAGTGCTAGAAATAAAAATAAAGTATTTATAATTATCAGAATCAATTATTCTAAAAACAATGATGTATATATAGATTAGGATTTACTTTTAGTTTTTCATTCTGCGCGACATGTGTTTTCCAAGTTTTCTCTGCTCCATACTTTTCGGAGTCAACACGCAACTGTGTATGAATTTCTTTTATGAAACTCGCTAATTGTTTGTGTTTTTCCGAAGCTTTTCTTTCAACTTTTCTCGCTAATCCACGCTTTTCTTCCATGTCTATAGGTTAGAACTCATTTACCATCTAATTTTTGGTAAAGATAGAATTGATATTTGATTTTTTATATATGACACCTGTATTCGATCCTAATATACATTCATGAAAAGATAAACTTCACTTATTTTTTAATAAGCATGCTAAAACTCTTATTTTTTAATATGTCAAAGTGGATTTCAAAACATCCGGGAATACCAAAACACTTGCTGTTGATGGTTATGTGTTCTACTCTATTATCCACATGCAATCGTGTAATAAACGTAAATACTCGTAAAATCCGCCAAAGCGTCAATATGATTGATTCAAAATTACATAATATGATGGTCTATGATAAGACAAAATGTATAAATAATCAAGTTTACCAACAATAAGCTTTTGAATTCTAAATTGTATTATTTCCTTTCAAAATTGGCGCCAAATTTCCCTTCACAACTCTGATCAAGTAAACATCCTCTTCTATTTATAATAAAGTAACATTATACACCATGATAAAACAGAATACCTTGATATAATGTAATGACAACGACTTTCTAAGCTCAAAAATTTTTTAGCACAAGCAACCTCAACAATTCGCAAAAAATACACACCCACAACGCTGGTCAAAATCGTATTCTGTGTGTCGTCCGCAATCTGTAAAACAGCTCCCTCTACCGAGTCCGTTGACAATCGACCTTCCGAGCCGTTCATCGCGAGGCACGCGAGCCGCAGCTGCGATCGTCCCGTGTTTTAACAGCAATAAAGTAAGTATTATCACTCAAAATTCACTTGTTTGGAAGACCCTCGTCCAACAATCCGATCCAGGAACGTTCGAAACATCTCGCATCTGGCCTCTCGAAGCCTCATCGACACTTGTCGTCACCCGCGACATCAAAACACAAACCTCGAGTCTGTCTGCGCGAGACATTTTCCCCACCGATGATTAGGTAATATAGTACGACACATCTTCGCCTCTGCTCGCGGGCAGAGCCGCGGATTCTTCGCAACTGTCATAAATATAGAATCAGTCTGCGAAATTTCTTTTTTCCCGGATTTGCTCCGAAATCATTCCACCGGGACATCCCTTGTTTCTGCATTGTGATGAGTTGGTGATCATCTTGCGACTAACCAACAAATAAATTACTCGGTATACTTTTTGATATATTTGCGGAGTAGCAGGAAGAACTGGTCTTCCTCGGGTGACCTGATCTGTTATTGTCGAGAGGACACTTCCGAAATTGGAGAATCTCGGCGATGACAGCTTCATTGTTGTGATTACTGCTGCTGAAATCACACTGGGGTATTGATTGGGCTTGGTTGTTCCAGAACCAGTTAAAACCACTTTGATTTTTTTTTACTTTGGTACTCTGGATGCAACCAATTGTTACTATTTTAGATTTCTTTTTACTATATGTCAGGGTATAATCTGCAGCTGAATGTTATGTGAATGTATATATATGCTATTATATACTGCACACTGCTACTTCATTCTATAGTTCATACAGTTGCATGATAGAATGTAATATGGATGTTGTGGGGACAAAATTTTGTTGCACAGACTTTCAGTGAAAAAATATTAACGTCAAGGTAGATTCATATCATTACTGAAGATAACAATTTTATCTATATTCATCTTTTAAGCTATCTTTTACTTTGTATTGTTATTTTTAAAGTGACATTTATTATTATAATGTGATTTATGTAATAGTAGCATACTACATATATTTTTATAAGATGCTGGGTATAAAGTTTAATATCTTGACTTAGTGATGATAACAAACTAATAATTAAATTTTTTTTCAGTTCAGTATGGCATCAAAGGTTTTGACCACGTTCCTGCGCTCTGCGGCAGCTAAAGCGCAAACCCGATCAGTATACACCATTCAAAACAAAATTGGAAACCGAGAAGTAGTATGCCATGGTATGAACTCTGAACCAATTTACATCGACGCAACCGATTTTCCAATGCCAGCTATTCGTTACAAGGAAGTTACGCCTGACATTCAGGTAAGAGAAAAGAAAATTTATTTCTGATGACACTAATTTATAATGATGCAGGATTTAATAGTGGTTAATTTTGTAGGCTTTGAAAGAAAAGGAGAAAGGAGACTGGAAGAAACTTTCCATTGTGGATAAGAAAGCCTTATACAGAGCAAGCTTCAGACAAACTTTTGCTGAGATGGAAGCACCATCTGGTGATTGGAAATCCGTATTGGGAATAACCTTATTGGGTGTCTCTCTCTCAATCTGGCTTCTTGTCTGGACAAAGTTCTATGGTAAGTACAGAGTGATAAATTTATAAATATTATAAACAAGAACAGGAGATACTAATTTCAATTGAAAATGTCTTGCAGTTTACGCGCCACTTCCAGAATCCTTCAGCGAAGAAAGTCAACTTGCACAGCTTGAACGTATGAAGTTGTTGGATATGCAACCTATTAGTGGAATCCCTGGAACCAAAAAGTAAAGGAAAATCGCTATTAGTAAGTTGCTGCAGTAGTTAAGGTCGACCCAACTGTGCTATTGCAAACCTTGTAAAAATCTGTGCATTGGTACATGCAAATAAAATTATTATAATTCTATTACAAGTAACGTCGATTAATTATTGAAAAAACTGCATACACCACGAAAAAGAATAAATAAAAGTTACACTTTTAAAAATACTTGCACTGATACATATAGTAAGATGATTTTCTAATATATGTTCGTAAGAGGTTTAAGTGCATATTGGAATGTAAATTGAGTTCTTTAATCAATCATTGTCGAATAAAATGTTATTGATAAAGTAAAAAAGTGACGGATTTATTATTTAGCTAAATTGTATAAGTAAATAATTTAGTTCATTCTTTTCTTAATATAATTTTGTCTTAAGTTTAGAAATCGTCGAATATATTTATTTTATTTGTTCTACAGTAGCATTATACGTTTTAATAAAAAAAAAATTTATTTTAAAGTTGGAATTTGAAATTGTTACTTTACATCAAATATTAACCGTCAACAACGTTCAATAAAATCAATATTGTCCCTAATTATCCTTTGACAGATTCCAGTTGCAAAGCGAGTAAACGACGGTAAATAGATTTACTGAGCTAGTTTAGCGGTAGAGTAAATTCGCTCTGCAGTACCAAACGACTGATATCTTAAAACTTTTTAATTGTTTTTGAAAATTTTTCTCTCAATTTTCCATAATATTGTCGTACTAAGTATATTTAATTTAAACAATTTCACGACTCTGGCATGAAACTTTGTCGAACAATTGCGTCGTATACTTGCATCTAAAATGTTCGCTAACTACATTAGAGACTCATTTTGAAAGTCTAGCGCCTGAAACCAATAATGAGATTGTTTCGCCCGTTTACTATGAATGGCAGGTAGTTTATGTATGTACGTACAATATTGTTAAGAAACAAAAAGGCCGACGATAATACGCACAAAAGAAAAGCAGTTTACCGAGAATTGAATACTCGACCTGAAATGCAAATTTAAATTCCTGGCTTTACGCCTTCATCACAGAAAATTAATATTTCATAAAAGCAGCAGCAGTGAAAATACACTTTGTTTGCTGTTACAGAATTTGAAAGATCGCCCAGTTTTTAAATCTTTCGTTTTCAATAAACAAACCAACCCTATTTCCAGTAAACTACATTCATTAACAGAAATACAACACACTCGCTTCTCAAAACCGTAAAAAAAAAAATTAAAAAGTTATCTCACTAATTATAACTCAATGTCAACGAAAATTGTAACTCTCCACACACTCGCCAATAGCCACCTCCAAATATTTACACACAGGCATACCATATTAGGGGGGGTGCAAACCGCACGTGCACGATATAGTTTATACAAGCGTAGATAAATACACACGCATCTCGCGTACGTCCATATTGCTTCGCATTTTATTTCGCAAACATCACTTTCCCTCCAGCTCTTTACGCGCGCGAGAAACGCATGTATCTATAGATTGAGCAAATTGCTCGGCCTCGAGTGCATCGAGGCATTTCCCGCCTTACCAAGTCCGACCCTAACTACTTCAAAGAATCAAAAAAAAAAGGAGGAAAGCAACGACGCGTGTATAGAATCGAAATTAAAACGCCACAGCAATAAATCGCCCCGAGATTCATCCCCCTCGACACGGCCATCAATTCGACGATCAAAACTTCGTCACGACGAGCACCCCCTCCCATTGACGCAGCCAATACCGATGCTCTCTGTACTATATGGTCTGGGGACGATCAATCATCGGCCTTTTTTTTTTGCTTCTCCGCAAACAAAACAGCCTGCAGCAGTCGTCGCATACATATACCTGCAAAAAAAACACGCATAAAATGTATATGTATTATATAAACGGCGAGGAGGAAAAATTTTGAAAACCACCGCGCGCGGTTATTGACTAATCCTCTCTGATGATGGTATATAGTAGAAGGTATAGTCCCTGCGCGCAGGCGTGTATGTGTATTAGCGAGTGTGCAAACTATCCTCTTTGTGAGGGGGTAGGTATGTTCCCACATACACAGCTCGTTCCGCCTTTTTCGAGCGGAAGAATCGGAGGCGGCGCAAAAAGAGAGTAGCGCATCAATGTTGCGGAGCTTTCGTTTTCCGGGTAAAAAAAGTGGGTTATGGGAAAGAGAGAGAGAGAGAGCTTTGAAAGCCACACCGCGGTCGGCGGAAAAACCGAGAGCTGATTGAATAACGGGAGAAGCGTGTAGAGAGGACTAGTTTACGTAATACTTTACCCTGTGATAATATTTAAGGATCGGCTATTATAAATTGCGGCTGGTTATAATACGCTGCAGGTGTATTTTTTTTTTCGAATTTCGCGGTGTATATAGTTGAGTTGTTATTTTTAAACGAAGCTCTATAGGTATATATACGCAACAATAAAACATTTTCGTCCTTATTTCGAGAGTTCCTAAACGCCCGGGAGTTTCGAGAAAATAAAGTATTTACGACGAGGCGCGTAAAACGTGCTTCAGTGCGTTATATACTCTCGCTCTTCTCGCTCATTAAAAACGGCAGGTCTGCGCTCAGGAAATTATGAAAAAACGCCGGGTATTTTTCAGGAATATACTAAAAAAATTTATGCACAGCAGCTTGCGAGAGTAGAGATGAAACGTCGGGAAAGTAATTATCCTCTATATATAACTTCTTGCGTTGTATTCGCGAGCCCTTTTTTTCCGTTGAAATTTAATAATATGAGACTTGAGAAAATTATAGTTATAGGTATATACAGCTCTTCTTCCATTTTTAGGTGGCTATAATGAAATATACGATATAAGCAATTATCGATTCCAGCGCATTGACCTTCACACACCGTCGTTCTACGCCGTGGTATATAATATAATATACAAGCCCAAAACACACGCAGAGAGAGTATGTATTAGTAGAGACCTCTACCCTTCCAAGAAACTTTATTAAAAAAGTAGGGGTAGGTACAACAGCTCCTATAAGCAATTGAAAATTCCTCGCGCCGCCGGTCAGAAATATGGCTCGGCGTCGCCGGGAATTGAAATTTTCATTTCCTCTTCGTGTGGAGAATCTTTATAATACCCCCTCAACGCCGCGCGTTCTAATTCCACAACGCGATAATCCACCTCCTCTGCAGCACACGAATGAAAAAAAAAAAGTTCCTCTGCGAAAATGTGTAAAGAGAGCCAGAAAAGTACCATCTAATACTCTCAGGCAAAGTTCGTCCACCCGCAGACTCGAACACCTCTCGGTATATACAGCTACACACACACACACAGAGGGGGAGAGGAGTATAAGGGCAGCATAGCAGAACATGCGTCTACCTATATAGATCAGGCCTTGGCTGATAGCTGACTACTAGTCTCTCTCTCTCTCTCTCTCCGCCGCAGCCGGCGGCGCGTCTGCGCAGTTAGTCGCGCATCCGCCCCAGGTCTCTCTCTACTGGCTGTGATGGCTTTTTACTCGATAGCTCCGCGCCGGCGCCACTGCGCCGTCGCGTCAGTGCGAAACCCGCCGTCGTCCAGAGGACTCGTACAACGCGCGCGCGTGTGTGTCTTTTTCCCTTCAATCGCGCGATCGATCGCGTTTTCTTTTCCTCCAGCTTGCTGCACGTATTGCCTGCAGAAACGTAGTTGTTGTACACGACTGCGGTTATCTCAAGAGTATACGTATTGTATTGTACACGTGAGACAATTGTCGTAATATAACAAGTCAGAAGCGAGAATCTTGATTGTGAAAAGAGGGAGAGTAGAGAGAGAGAGCGAAAGAGAAAGAGAGAGAGACTAGGAACAGCGTCGTAGTGGAGTGTGCGCGAGTTGTGCGAACTGTGCGCGGCTTCAGGAGGATGATGATGATGTCGCGGCCGCTGCTGCTGCTCGTCGTCGTCGGGGCCGTCTGCACCTCCGGGACTCAGGTGAGTGTCTTTGTCTTATTAGATATACTTTTTTTTTGCTATACTGGCGGTTAGAAATAAGGGGCCGACTTATTATTGGACTCTCTTTCTGACTCACCCCCTCAGTACCTCAGTAGGTTCGCGGAATTCACGGAAATTCCTGTGTCTTGTTTCTCGATAATTATGCCAAGATGATGCGAAGCGTGACTCACTGCTGATGCAGTAGCAGAGCACGTCTTATCGATCGGTGGCCGAAAAATTCCTTGAGAGAGAGAAAGCTTAATTCAATCGGACGACGCACTGCGTCTTTCAAGCGCATCTCGAATCGGCTGAAAGCTGTGTATAGCCTCTTTCTCGAGTGCATTACACGGCTGCGCACTTTGTTCGCGGAATCGGTTTTCCGCAAGAGCTACCTACCTATACCTATATATATATACACACGGAGAAGGCTTTTTTAATAACACGAGCCTTTCTTTTGAATATTCTTTAATAAGTCTCTTTCTCAAGAGAGGGAGATAGAGCTTTCTGTGCACATATAGATATATATTATACATCGGGAAGAGGGCGATATTGCCGATGCAGCGCCGACGCATCACTTTATTATTAGTTCGCGATATCGATGCGCGACGACCTCTACTTATAAAGATATATACGTCTTATTGCACTTTAAAAGGATCGTCTCGAGTAAAATGCCAAGAGTCCCTCGGCACTTATAATAATTATATACCGTAAATCATTGCCGGAAGATTAGACTCTCCCCTTATATACGAAAACTCGCGGTGTATACTTAGCGACTGTTCTTTTATAAGGGAGAGAAAGACATTTGACTTTAAAATGAAAGAAACTAATTTGGAGGAGCGTGCGCGTTCCGATTTTAAAAGCTCGATATGCAAATTCGCTGCAATTTATCCGGCTTTATGTATATATTCCAGCCGTCGCGCGATTGATACTACTGGCCCGATAAGAATATACCGAGTGTTACCTGCGATTACGCGGATATAGCAATGTGGCGATGGTAATTAGATGGAGAGAGAGAGAATGTGTAGGCAGCGATGATTGGGGGGAGGATGTATCGATTCCGAGCAGGTTGTTGTATATACATATAAAGAGACTATGAATATTGCACTTGGATTATATATTTTGATGAATCAAAGGCTTGTACGTACGTACATACATCGATAATTTCCAAAGTACCTCATCTGTAAAATATTACAAAATTATAAACTTTATCACTCGCGCTCTTCAAATGAATACAGCTCAGACACACCATCTGTATAATAACTGTCAATTAGTTTTATTGCCCTCGGACAAAGGCGTCGTGAGCGCGTCCGGCCAAAGTTGCATAATAAAAAGGAATACGCTCAATTTTACATAACGTCCGTCGCTCTCTCCGACGCAAACAACGTCCCCAATAACAACTTTTGTTTCAACCTCCCGACAGTTGCGACGACGACGCTGTAAAAAGAAATTAGTTTTAACGAATGTTTACACAGGCGAAACTTTATTCCATCAACGTCGTCGCTGCTGCTGCAGCACAAAGAGAGAGAGAAAAAAAAGTACGGAAAATAAAAGCCGTGTAGTCTCTTGTAGAGAGACGCGTAATAATCGCTGGCAGTGAATCCCAATTTCACATCAGCTCGCTATTCAATAATCGTAAAATTATTCCGAGGCTTTCTCGAGACTAAACAACAATTTACAGCGCGTAAAACTGTCGTCTCTCCCTGAATATGTGTGTGTGTGTGTTATACTCGCCTATACAGCGGCAATTTCTCCGGTTGTATTTTATATGTGTCCTTAATATTGGCTCGTGAATGTAAACTGTTTCAGACAAGATAAATTTCAAACGTCGAGAAACATTATTATCCTTCTGAATTTCCAAAAGTAACTACTACACGTAAAATCATATTTAAAAAAAAGTATATCGATCGAATAACTCTATATATTTGTACTACCCCACACACAGCACTATATATGCACCCTATATCTAAATTCCGGGCGATTCTCGTCGGAAATGGCCCGGCACAAAGGTAGGCACGTCGGTGTTGCTGCGATGAATGGGGTATAGGTCCTATACAGACGAGTAAGGTGGAAATTCGAAAAAGAGGAAGAGGGAGAGAGGGAAGAAAGGGAAAAGCCGCGAAAGCTCGCGCGTGACGAGCGGTTTCGCGGCCAGCGGCTCTGACTCTCTCTCTCTCTCTGTATACACAAGGGGATATGCTGGAAAAAATCACGTTTTTCGCAGCCTGATGGATCTCTGTCGGACGTGATCTCCGCTGTGGCGGATTGTTAACGAATTTCGGAGAGAGATTTCTTGCATCGTGTATTTTTATATAATCGGTTTAAAGAAGCATTAATAATAGCCGTCGAGGATTACACACCTGTACCCATTACAATGGTTATAAAAAAGGCGAATACTGGCTTTTCCGATACGCGCACTTGATCATCGGGGATTAATTTGAAAAATTCGCGGCAATTAGCCGGTATATACGATTTTCATATACCGTAAAAAAAAGAAGAAAAAAAAATAAATAAACAACAATCGGAATGTAATTCACTTGACCCCGGCCCTGTCGCACCACGTATAATACACGAAGCTTCGTCCGGCGGAGCTCGTTCGTCCGTTAGCGCGCGCTTCGTCGATTTTGCCATCAGTACCTATATAGAGGAACACGAGAGAGAGAGAGGGAGCGATATCGATCGTCGTGTAGCTACTGTACACCTACACACACGCTCTTGTTTCACCGGTGGCGGCGGCGGCCGACAGTCAAACGAATAATATACCTCACCCTCCCTCCCTTTTGTATTCCTTATTTTCTAGAGCCATATACTATATATATCTCTCGTGCATGTATGTATGTATGTACATATATAGAGAGCAGGGTGTTTTGTTCGGACTGTATGAAAGCGAAGGAGGCCGCATTGTCGAGAGATGAAAACGGTTATCGGGTTCTTGAAATTTCAACTGCGACGACGATTGTTATAGGTACTCCAGGCGCGTAGTATATATACACATATATAGTCGAGTCTCGTAATCTAGTGGTATACGCGTACGTACAGTCGGACGTGTATATGTACGGCGCGTTGTATTCCGGTTAATCAATTTCGATTTGATTTCGGCTGGTTTGCCGCGCGCGTCTTCCAAGAACTTGGAATATGCAATTACGAACGATGCCTGAGGGGCCATGTATCCGTCTTACCCTCATCCTCGAATAACGCAGTTATTGGCTGTTTCTAGTTAGACGTAACTATTTCGCGGAGAAGACTATGCGAAACTTGTTTTTTTTTTCTTTTTCAATGATACACAAAAAGTACTTCAATTTAGTAATGCTGCGCAGATTTTCGGTCAATATAAGCCGCGGGACGAATATAAAAAGCCCTTTTCATGAATATGTCTACTTTTTCGCGGGGCAAAATAACAGCGTCCATTCAATTTATATATATAGTGGATTCTCGTTCAATTTAGAGTAAATCCCCGAAGTGAAGTTGGAGAGAGAGAGCATTGGCTCTCTCTTTATTTTTTATTTTTTGAAAAAAAGTATAAATTTATACGAGATTAAGCGGAAGAGGGGGAATCCAGACTCTGCCGCGAGAGGGTAGTAGGTACTTTTATTGTATTAGGAACAATGAGTTCTGCCTCACAAAGGAATTCAAAGGGGGATTAGGAGAGATATAAATGCAATTATAACTCGGGACATTATGACGAACCACTTATCTCTCGAATTCTCGGAATTATTTCTTTGCATCGAAGACTCGCCAGAGAGCATAGTAAACACCATTTATATGCATTGTATACGAAATTATATAATTCGGTTAATGGAACGACAACTTTTACGTACAACATTCATCTGATCCTCCAAAGAGCTCGAAAAACTTCTCGATAAAGAGAGCGTCCTCTTGTATATATATGTCTTGTGTGCTATATACTATTCAAAAGTTTGACCAGTTAAAAACTCGCTGTCTCTCTCTCTCAGCTATATATAACAACGCGTCGCATGAATCTTTAAAGTTCGCTTGGATGTTTCGAACATATTTTACTCTCGCCCCCTACTACACTACACTCTCGTGACGAATGGCCGATAAATCCCTGATTTTAAAGCCATAAGTTACTTTTTAATTAACAATCGCACACACACACACACACACACGTCGCCGGTGAAAGAGATTTTCCGATTGAACCAACGGAAAAAATGCATTACCACACGCTATATACCTTATAACGTTGATGTACAGCCCTGAAATATGAATGCCTATATATAGCGCGCGGACCTGGAAATCCGGCGAAACTTTTACTTCAATTAATAGTTGCGGTATATCCGTTTAAACGTGCGCGAGCTAGAGAGAGAGAGCGACGTATTCAATTTTGATCAACCGAAATTTAATTAGGGTAAACGCGTTCTGCACAGAGGCCCCCGTGAATTCCGCTGAAAATTCGCGTCGTCCCAAATAGTCCGATAATTTTTAATGTCATTAAATCTTGCCACTGTGTGTACGCGAGAGTGATGGCTCATCTACGTGGAGAAAGAGAGAAAATTCTAGTATGTGCACACTTTGACGGATGCGACGTCGTCGTCGTCGTCGACGTTGAGAAAATAAGAGTAATAGGGTATAGTTTGCTTTTAATTAGCGACGGGAAAAGGGGGATTTCCCGCTGCAAATAGGCGCTAATTAGGGGATAAAAGTGCCTCTATCTCTTGGGTGATTATATTCTATCGATATCCGGGAATAAAAATCCGAACGGAATTCAGAGCTCGAGTGCTGAGCTTTTTTTGTCCAAGACTACTGCAGCTGCTACAGTTAATCGGAAAGTGAGTAATCAAAGTGACGATTTCAAATAATGATGTCAATTATCGTCGACTGGTCCATTCAGTTAACTTGAAGCTTTTAAATTCGGTATCTTGCGAAATAACGAGTAGGTACTTTTCCTCCTCGACTGATATAATATAAAACGTTATCTCAACAAAGAATATTATAGAAACTTTTCGCTCGGATGAGCTTCTATATTATCACAAAGAACGAACCCATTGTCTTCTGTCAAACGAATATCATACAGTTATCAGCATCGTCTAATCGCGTATAGTTCAAAGCAATATACTGAAACAGACTTCTCGACATACTGTCGAACACACACAAGACACCTCGGTAATTATACCGCAAAAATAATTAAAATAAGCCAGACTCGAGGCTTCTAATTATACACGGTCGGCTAGCCTTTTGTGAAATTTTTCGTCGCCGTCGGGAAAAATAAAGAGTATCGACGCGTGTGCTGCACGTATACGCTAATGTTTCACTGGACTCTCTCTCTCTCTCGAGGCTTTATGGAAAATCGTTACTAGGGGCCACTGCCTCGGTGTTTTTTTTTCACGTGTGGGTTTTCTCGTTGGTTTCGTGTCTCGGAACGTCAAGTCGATATACGTGGTTCCTTTTTTTTCTAAGTTGGAGTTTTTGCTGGGCTGACGAGGGATTGTACGGATATTGGCTTTTTTCAGTCATTATAACTTTTTCGAAAAAAAATAGTGCGATATGCAGAAAATTTAATCTCCTCTAATGTTCGTCTGGGTTCTTCACACCAATGTGTGTTAGGCTAATGCCCCCGAAGTGCTGTTTTGACATTCAATTTGTGTATTATATATATATGTATTGATTTGATCCCTGAAGATTTACTCGAATACATAATGAAATTTGTAATTGCTACATAATGCAGTGTTGGCTTTGAATATGGATAGATGTAGTATAGTATAATTACAGAGCGGTTCAGCGTGATCACCACTAAATCGCTGATAACGCGTAATCTCTCGCTTTATAATATCCGAATATGAGTATTATCGATGGAACACTATGCAGGTGTGAATTCGGGCGTGCAATCCAGAATAACCACAACGTTTAATTTTCAATCGAAATTGCAAATTTTGTTATTATAGGAATATTAAAAAGGAGGAAATATAACTTGGTTAGCTGGAAATTTTCTTTGTGAGAAGCTTCGCGATTCCAAGAAGTTAATAATTTCCAATATGACGTCTTCATCAGAGATCTCAACTTTCATAGCGGTTTAATTAAAAGTGAGCAGTATTTTCTTTAGGTCAGCAGCAAAACCCGATATCTGTACTTGTAGCTTAGTATATATAGGGAAATAATTGCGCAACCGCTCATCATATTGCAGCTTTTTCAATGAACGTTGACTCCTAATTATTTCTTATTAAAATTAATGGGGGCCGTGTGTTGGTGGATTTTTATGGAAAATCATAAATGGCATAATTATAATTGCGATGGGTTTAATTTATTTGTAAAAAGCGAGAATTCTGAGTTGATTGAAAATAGGGGTTATACCAAATTCGACTATTCAGGTTCGATTTTCGAAGTGTTTTAACGAGATACCAATTAAAAATTGTTTGCATTCGAGCTTGTAAAAAACTGATGAACAATTATTTTGTTGATATTATTTCCTACTGTAAATTAAAAGTAAAAAACTCGATGCTATAAGTTTGCAAAAGGTTACTTAATATCTATGTAGTAAATTATGCATATTAATTTTACTTTATGTATATAATTCTCAAGCAAATGAGAGATTGAGCAAATTTTCCATCGGACGTTGCAATTATCATGTTTCATACGCGAATCAAACGCTTCGTTAAAAATGAAAACGGTACTTGTAGCTTCATTAGTTTTTCCTTTTTACAGAGCTACGTTAAATGTTATACACAGTAAAATAAATGTGAAAAATTCCTTATATTAAAAGTGGTATTGAATATATACTTGCATCAAAGAGGCTTATTCCTATGTCTGCACGAAGCACTGCGTCAAAAGAACTCTACCAAAAGCTGCATAAAAATATATTGAATATATAAAATAATTCATCATCTCGTACCATTATATCTTCCCAAAATTATATATAAAAGCCATTACAGTCACACGGAATCTCACCTAAAGTGCATCTCCAACTCTCTCCACAAAAAAGAAGAAAAAAAAATCTACTGAAAGTACGAAAGAGAGAGAAGCGAACTGTCGCATTTCGCAATGACCGGTAACGAACTTCGATCCTCGAAAATATCCTCTTACCGGGCGACGTGAAAGCCTCGCGGATCAACTCGATCGGAAAATCTGCTCGAGCGCGTCTGATGCACTCTCCCGAGGAAATAAAATAGTTGTGACAGATAAATGTTTACTAAAAAGCGGACGACTCGTGCTTTGAGCGTATTGATTTTCGCTTTTCGCTGTGTCCCCGTCGTCGTGTGATGGAAGTAGTAGCTCTTCTCGGAAATAGCTAGCCTGAAAAGGCTTTTTCACGCGGTATTGATTATGGATTAGAAAAAGTCGTATATACCTTCTACACTCGACTGATGCATGGATAGTTCGGTGATTATTGTAATGTGCGGCGTATGCATGTGTGTTTTCCAAGGATATAAGCTCGTTAAGAGTATTGAAATTTGACGAGCAGCTGTATCGATTGTAATGTATATGTATATATCGACGCTGGTTTTCGATTGATGTTCCGCGAATATTTCAAATATTTATTTTTCATTTTCCTGAAAAGTTATGCACGTTTCGATTTTTATATTCGAACGCGTATATTATTTGTATACCCCTACTAAAGAAAGGTTCGTTTGATTGATTGTTATTCAATATTTGAAAAAGAAATATCGACTTTGTGTAAATAATTGAATTTCAAAAAGGAGCATCATATCGCTCGAAAATAATGAGGTAAAGATAATCGCGTTGATGGCGTCAGAAAATAATAAACCCACGAGTGTTTACGCTCGATTGCTCGTTAAAACGTGACACATCGAATCCGAGAGCCAGTTTAAATCATCAAAAGAGAAAGTCTGTATCTCTCTTTTTCTCTCGTGTCATGCATCCCGCGAAATATTTCATTTCCACGTACATACATACGTACTTGAATTTTATAGAAAAAGCAGTAGTGTATAAACTTTGCGGGCTGTAACGGCGTTTTTATTGTATCGTATACATACGCATATATGCGAAAGCTTCATAGTTCACTTTCCGAGAGAAAACGAGAGAGAGAGAGAGAAAGAGAGCCGTGAAAATTCAGCAGTCCATAAATTAGGCCGACAGGACAGCTTTGAAAGTCGGTAAATATCGTCTGTTATTGTTTTCTCTCGCGGGAACATCCATTATGTGTCGTCCTCATCCCTTATTTTTACGTGTATGTATACTCGAGTTTAAAGGTATTATAACTTCTTTTTTTTTAATTACATCCTCTGTAAATACGTCTTTATTATATACAGCAGTGAATTATCGTAACAGTTAACGTACAGTTTGAGTGAGAATTTAAATTTTAAGTTTAATATAAGGAATTTGTTTTAAAAATCGTCACTTTTAGAATGGTCAGAAAATGGTAAATTTCGTTTTGAAAATGGAGCACCCTTTCTAGCCCGGTTTTTTGTATATTCATTGTTTCATTATTTCATACAATGTCCAAAAAACAGTGGGACATTCAAATTCAGCGAAACAAAAATCGAACTAGAATAAGGTGTACTCTCCTTTTCAAAATTTTCCATTTTCTGACCCCTCTATGACGATTTTAAAAAGATTTCCTCATATATGTGCACACGACGCGTCAAAAGGCCGACACGAAACGCGGCTCAACTCGACATTTTTGTATACACGTTTTCAGCATCAGAACATATATAGTAAGAACATATATAGTAAGTAATAAATAAAAAGAAGCCTTTTTTTCTTTCAAACTCAAATACATCAGTAAAAATCGATCTGCCGTCAAAATCAGAAGCTCGTCCAGCGCAGCCTTTGAGAAAAAAAGCTCGAGCTTTCAGGGCGATTTAGCTGGGCGGTAGGTAGTAGTAAAACGCAGGCGGCAGCAGAGAGAGTCTCCCCGAGCTTATACGCCTATGGGACACACGTAGTATACGCACACCTATATATACACACCGACGTTAGAGGAGGGGGGAGGCAACGCTAGAGGGTGAGTTAGAGTGAGAGAGCGTCAACCGGGCGAAATCGATATTTCGCGCGCAGCGAGAACCGCTCTTTCTCTCTCTCTCTATATATATAGAGCGACGTGTCGATGACGCGATTTTTTTCCTATCTCCCTTTTCTCTCCCTACACTCCTGTGCATGTACACCGAATTCGATATAAAAGAACGAAAGCACGTCAGCTGTATTATATATATATATCGAGAGAGAAAGACACGAAAGTTTCGGGGAGCGGCTCTGAGCTGGTATATCCGCACGTTCGTGTCTTCTCTCCCTCATTCCGGTGTGAGGCTCGAGCCCGGGCTCTTTTAGAGGGCGCTGCTGCTGCTGCTACTGCTTCTCTTGAGTAGGTATAGAACGAGAACGCGCGGCGAGGAAGCCAAGGTGGCATGTGCGCGCCGATCACGAGGGGCAGATAAGGGACTTGACTGCTTGACGTATGATCCTAGGGATATATGCTAGACCCTTCGCTCTCGTTTCTTTCTCTTTTTTTTTCGATGGAGGGCTTTTTTTACACACTCACGGGGGAGGGATGTATCGCGCGAGGCATAAATGTTTACGAGCCAGTGTAGATCCAGGTTAACGGGGATTAATGCGCGAAGCTTGTTGTTATATTAATCGTCTCTGATTTTTATCCTTGTAGTTCTTTTTTTGTTCCGAATTTTATTTACAGACAAGTTTTTCTGTAAATTTGTCATTCTCTCGTGTTACTCTGTGTATATATACATGAAAAGGGTAGAAGTGTATCGAAACGAGAGATTAGCGCACCGATGATTTCGCGATACGTTTATATCGAGGCCGGCATCAGTTTCATTTGGAGCAGAGAAATCCTGTGAAAGGGATCGA
Source organism: Cecidostiba fungosa (assembly GCA_900474305.1). Taxonomy (NCBI): domain Eukaryota; kingdom Metazoa; phylum Arthropoda; class Insecta; order Hymenoptera; family Pteromalidae; genus Cecidostiba; species Cecidostiba fungosa. The sequence continues at coordinate 37,546 of UCOJ01000810.1, read as the reverse complement.
AAAGCGGGGTATTGGAGCGTTTATAGCAGAAAGAGAGAGAGAGAGCCCTTTAATTAAAAGGAATCGAGCCGTTGGAAAAGTTACAAAAAGCTATATATATATACAGCTAACACGATCAACTTTTTTCCGCATATCTCTCTCGTCTGACCATACGCCGAGCCTATCTACTTGGAAAACTTTATGCACAGTCGTCAGCGTAAAAAAAGAAAATATAATCTACACGAGGCCTATAAAGATCGATCATACAGTCGGCCATAACGATATACCGAGAACTCAATAATCCCCTACTGAGCTGCAGCTCTAAAAACTCTCGCGCGCGCGAAAATATACGATCGCAGCACGCGACTATTATCGGCGGTCGTACGTCCGAGATTGACGGTCTCTAAAACGCCGCGCGCGCGCGTATAGTAAAAAAAGCAGCTGCTGTGCAAAGTGAAAGCTCAAAAGAATCCCTCCCCCTAAGTACAGCTCTCTCGTATATAGACTACCTCCCTCTATTATATATAGGTATATATAGTATATACAACAGAGTAGCAAAAGCGGGAAGCGCAGCGTAAATGAGATTACGGCAATTATTTTGGCTAAGTGAATTTGTCGCGAGAGAGAGAGAGAGAGAGGGAGAGCGGGAGGTACTATTATATACTCTATAATAATTTTAACTCTGTCATTTTGTTGCAGGCGGTCTCCGAGCGACTGGAGCTGGCCCCCGCAGGCGGCAGATCCGAGCCACAGGTGAGTGTGTCTTTCGATATATATATATATATATATACACACATGTACAGATATATACTCTCTCATTTTGATATACGAGCTGTGAGCAGTCTTTTAATGGCCCTTGAAACATTCAATTTTCCGCTTGCGATTCTTGACTCTCTTGGGCCAATGAACCTTGGAGAGGAGAGGCTTGTACTTTTTACGAGCAGCTTTTTTTTCTGACGTGCTTGCTGCTGCTGCTGTTGTTGTTGTTCGAGTTGATCCGAACTGCTGCGCACTGTAAACGAGTCGTTAATCGGGTAGAGAAGTACTCGCGTCCAATTTGCTCGCTCGTATAGAGCTACTTGAGGTATATATATGCGAGGAAGGAAACGATGCTTTAATGAATCTCTACTCTTATGTGAGAGCCTTGAGGTATAGCTTGCTCTTCTTGTGCGTTGATAATTTTTTTTCAAGTTTTGCCTCTTGGCTTCGGTAACAATTTTGAAGAAAAATTTGTATAAGTCTAACTTTATATATACGTGCTTAAGTGTAATTTCGTTACGCATAACGGATTTAATCTATTCTACCCGCGAGATTGTAAATTGTAACTAATGGATATTCGAGATTGAGTAAATATGTAGTTACGCCCTTCAAGAACTGCTTGTTTTAGCTATGTAAACGTGAATAATTGCGCAAATTCGACGTTACATATCTATATCAATCATATACATATATTATCAGTAGCAAATGTAATTTTCAGATTCCGGGATTATATTAGAAAATATATACGTTCGTTATTACGAAAATGAAAATGCAAAAAATAACTGGTTCTTTTCCCTCTCGTGTGCGCAGCTCACCGATATCAATTTTTCCGCTACGGAGATTTTTTCGAATCAATATTTCCCTGATATGATTGACGCGCTTTTTCTTTATTTTTAGTGTGTACGAGAGCGTATGTACGCTTTTTTTTATCGCCGTTGACAAAATAACGAGTACAAATATTTTTAAATCCCGACAAACGAAAATTCGTAGTTAACTTGTACGTTACATACATAAAAATTATCTTCACTTAATGTTCCCGCACGACAATAACATTAATTTCATTGGTACTAATTTTAAATGCTCTCGGCCTGTAGAATAATAAAACTGCTCGAAACAGCCACACACATCCCGCACTGATTAGCTCGAAAATGTAAATCAGATTAAAAACGATTCAATTTCCTGTGTATTTACGCGGTCGTACCTGATTGCGCCGAATCAGAGGACTTTCATTCGTATAAAACCAGCTTTAAAACATGTCTCTCTCTCTCTTTCTCAAAAAAAGTCCTCGCTTAATTAAACGTCAAAGCGCATTATTTCTATACCTAACCAGGAAAAACTGCGCATAATCAGCCATCAAAAAGGCCTTTTTCAGAGGCTAGCTCTCGGATAAATTATTACAGAAATTCGCAGCGTCCATTAAAAAAGCTCTAGTCTTCCACTGAAAAAAAAAGAAAAAAATTGCGTACCCAGCAGCGGCAGCACAATGGCAATTGTCGTGTGCGGCATCTTTTGTCGAGGTTGGAACACAAGCTCGACTCGACTATATGCATAAAATATTTTCGCCGCGTGCGCATGTCCCTTTAAACGACAGGCCTTTTATTGTGCGAAAAGCTATTACTGCACGCCACTACTACTTCGATTTTTAATCGACTGCGGTGTGACGAGCTTTAATAACTTTTAAACTCGTATATCAATTAATCTTCCGTTTCGTCGCGCGCGTGTGCTGCCATCGATTTTTCTCGATATACACGTGTGTGTGTGTGTGTAGGTTTTTAAAAAGTATCTGATGAAATCGAGGAGTAGGTAAATTCATTACACGTAGTTTACTGGCATGAAAAGCCATTTATAAAATTTAATTTTTGTAAAGAATTTTTGTTGGAAACTAATGGCGTATAGAAGAACAGTCTTTGCGCGCGAGCTCGTAAATAAGATCTCTCTCGTATATAGCAGTGCGAGCGCGATCCGATCTCTCTCGTTGTTGCTAATTTATGTTCTCGAAACTCTGCCGTGTGAGTTAATTATTTTGCCGGGAATTAATTTAACTTTATGTATATATACGACGACGGCGAGGGTTTCTTTTGTTGGCGCAATAAATTGTAATTATGTATTTGGTCACCGTTAATATATCAAGTAGATAATCGCTGGATTATACTTGAACAATAACGTGATGTAATACGGAATATTTTTTTTCGATGCGCATTTCTCGTTGAAATATATCATTCTTGGAAAAAGTTTTTAACTCTCGTACAGGAAACCGATATTTATCCAAACTTTTTGCGGAAATGGATGTCGATATCCATGAAATGGTTCTACGTGTCGATACCAGCGATACTTTTTTATAGAAAACTTAGATTTCCGCGAATACTTTTATTTAACAAACTTTTAGAGTCTTCAATATTATTTTTTACCGCGTATAAATTTTATTTCTGTATATATAAAGATTTAAAAAATACAAACGTGCATCGAACGACGAGTATTTTCAAGCTCATTTTCGCATTATTATTCCCAGAGAATTCCATCACACCATTTATCACACATCTAATATGACATAATCCATAAATTCTCGTCAATTTTTCTGCCAAAAGGTGGCGACGCTCTGCGAATCCGGCGAAGTGTACCTGGCTCAACACATGGGCGAACAGGGCCGTTGGATCTCCTCCACGGATACCAAAAGCTGCATGACCGACAAGCTTGAAATTCTGCAGTACTGCAAAAAGGTAAGTTCTCTCAGGCCTATAATATCTCGGATTTTCTCGTCTTATTGTCGAGGAGGGAGTCGCCTTCGATTCCATACGCGACTTTTGTCCGTGAGTTATATATATATATAGGTATATAATACTGTCCAGCACAGCAATATATAGCAGCTGGTGTATTATATACGATGATGCGGCGGATGTGAAAGGGCTGCACACATATACGTGATATATCGGGTACACGGATTTTTCGCCGTTGAAATTGGATGAAAACTGAAATCCACTGCGGAGGGGGACTCGTATTTTTTGCTTTACGCGTTCGTTGGCGCAGCGCATCGTGTATTTATTGAATTAAACTTTTTTAATTCGGATATGTATTCGTTTTTCATTTTCGAAACAGAGTAAACATCGAACTCGGCGGAGTATATAATATTACGTATATAAGATATAACCATTATCGAGGCTTCCTTAAATCAAATTTTCATACATGTATACCGTGCAGACACACCATCACTATTAACCCAGTTGGCTTAGCGCATAGTGTAATAATAAAAGGATATATGCGCCAAAACTCGTAATACGCCGGCCTACAGTTATTCGACCGCAGTATCGCCGATATATAAACCGTCAAAAAACACGAGAACTCGTAATAACCAGTATACACTTCTTCCACACACACACACAAGCGCGAAAAATTCAATCAAACAATAAAAAACGCGCGCTCGCAATTAAAAGCTCTCTCGATGCGCATATATAAAACCGATCAATGTCCCGAGACCAGTATCACCGAAAAACCGCTCTTCGATAATCACACGACACCGTCGTCATCGGGGCATAATAATTACCGGTCGCGTGTAATATCTCGAATTCTCTTTTCGAAATTGCCGCGCGCGTTTTAATGATCCGGTCAAACAATGGCTCTCGCGAGCGCGAATTCGGCCTGTCGCGGATAATTGCGTTTGACGCGGAGAGAGAGAGATTCGGACACGCCGACGCGTCGTCCCGCTCGTTATACCTATATGTGTGTGTGTGTGTGTGTGTGTGTGTGTGTGTGTGTGTGTGTTGGAAACGCTTGGCTGGTTATATGTGTATAGGGGAGGAAGTATAGTCGACGATGACGGCCTGTCAGCGAATGGGTACTGTCGGCGTTTTCCCGAATTAAAGCTGAATCAGAGAGGAGTGAAAATATGTATATACAGAAAAATAAATAAAATAATTAATTATAAATTATTCATGTGTTTCAGGCCTACCCGAAACGAGACATCACCAACATCGTCGAGTCGTCCCACTACGTACGCGTGAGCGGCTGGTGCAAGCCCGGCAAGAACAAGTGCAAGCTCTCGAGATGGGTCAAGCCCTACAGATGCCTGGGTATAATGCGAATTTCCGAAAAGCTTTCTCTCTACCTCACGATTTATGCGCTACTCGCGAGCTATAAGCATGAGAGAGAGTTTGAAAAGCCGCTTCTCTCTCTCTCTCACTCTCTAGTACGAGAATCCGATATTCCGGAGCTACTTGCGGCTCCTGAAAATGCGTTTTGCATAACCGGAAATACCGCTGTCTGCCTGATTTATTCCGCCGCTTATTACCCGGAATTCGTTCCTCTCTCATTTCCTCTCTCCAACAACTACTTGTTTCTTTTTTTTTATCTCTGATGTTTTTGAAGAAAAACGATCGTTTTTCTTTACGAGATGTAATGTTTCTATACACAGCTCGCATCTGTTACCCCAGTGGCACAGTATTATGACGATCCGAAACTAAGCTCGGAAAGTTTACGGTTAACCCAATAGCTGTACTGTAGCCGCGAGGCCGTTTGCACGTACTTGTCCGAAAACACATACTTCGGTATACCTCCGAATTTCCGGGCTATCTCTCGAGTATAGTGATCTGGTGTATACCTATATATATACCGCGGAACCTTGAACTGCGGGTTTGAAAGATTGAAGTGAAAAATTGAGCTTGATCGAATGGACGGAAATAAGAGCGACGAGACTGACTCTCGATATAAATAGAGTATAGTATAACACGGTTACATTGATGCGCGAAAAGTTGTCAATGTCAGCGTGTCGTGTTTGTATTAATAGATTCGTTTCCGTTTCCTTATAGTAAATGTGAAACGATTTTAAAAAAAATTAATTAATTTTCATTCTTTGTTTTAATTTTGGCAGAGGGTCCCTTCCAAAGCGACGCACTGCTGGTGCCCGAGGGATGTCTGTTCGATCACCTGCATAATCAGACCAAGTGCTGGGAATCTTACAGGTAATATCATACTCATCAATCAAGTATCAATAATGTCGAATAACAGAACATTCAATACACTGACGTTGAATTCGTTAAAAATACAAAATAAATACGCGCACGTAGTGCGTCGCGAATTATAATTTAAATTATAAATGCATTTTCGAAAATTTGAAAACCCGAAAATGTATATTATACGCCGTTGGCAGAATCGTTAATTATCACACGCAGTATATATCGTATAATTAATAAAGCACGCGCCGCGTATTATATATCATGCACAAAAGAACTCGCAAAATACGTTCCTGGCTATCAGTGGGAAAAATTCGCGCGCGAGGACGACCTTCGTGGTTTTTTTTCGCTTCTATTAATAGAAGCTTTCTGAATAAAAGGAAGGATTTCAATGAATGTGGCCAATTATCCACAGATATACATACGCGCAAATCATAAAGAATTCCACCGACACGCTAATGAGTCGTATTCCGCGCCAACTTGTTCGAATTTCGAATTTTTAACTACTCCGCGAACTCTCTTTTACATACGTTATCTTCCTTTTGTTCGAAAATCTCGTACACCGAGATATTCAATTTTCAGTTAAAATCGTCAGCTCATCTACGTAAAAACCTTCGGCAAACAAAAAAAAAGAGAGAGACAGAAACGTCATCGCTAAACTTTTATAGTAGTGGGTAATACGCCGGCCTCACTCTCTCCCTCGCTCTCTCTCTCTCTCTCGACACGTTTTAATTAAACCTCCCTGCGCTAGCGCGCGAAGTATACACGAAACAGCAAATCGATATCCCTCGCGCGACGACGACGACGAAAGTCCCTCGGCGACTTGAACACGTTTCGTCGAGGCGCCACACTGTATACTCGCTATTCTACATTATATATACCAAGAACTATAACTACGCTGAGCATTATTAAAGATGAAAATTAATTATTTCAGATGGAATTCAACGGCCGCCGATACCTGCCGGGATCGCAACATGAATCTACGAAGTTTCGCCATGCTTCTCCCCTGCGGCATTTCTCTCTTCGCCGGTGTAGAGTTTGTCTGCTGTCCGAAGCACTTGAAAGGTATATATATGCGATATTTGTAGCGCGGAATGAGCCCGTTATTGCGAAAGTATCATATATATGTACAGCTGTAAAACATTCGCTAAAGTTCAAAACTATCTCTAAAAAAAAAAATCTCAAAACGCAACCGCTCTGCAAATTATGCGAGAGTATAGCGGCAAAATAATCAAGTCAAACAGAACTGAGCCGAGCTTCTCGTCGCCTGTAATTAAAACTTGCCACAGCTCGCTCGCCGCGAGCTTTTTAAGAAATTACGTCACTTTGAGAGTCAAAGCTCTTTGACGAGTCTCGGTGACGCGTAAATATTATACCCCAGCCGCTTTTTCGTTCACAGAGAACATGAAGCTGAAGAAGCACTTCGAGATGCACGTACCCAAAGGAGTGGACGACGACTTTGAAGAGGAGGAGGAAAACGTGAACGATGATGCGGCTGCAACTGCCGAACAGGACGACGATGCTGACGACGACTCGGACTCCTATGAGAACCTCGACGATGTGCTTGGAGATCAGCCTGATGACGATGACAGCAATGAGGAGTACTTTGAGGATTACGAGGCTACTACGCGGTAATTTTTGTTTGGAATTTTTTTTGTATAACCAGCTTGTTATAATTAAGGGAAATATCGTGTGCAAGCAATTCTACAAAATGTATTATCAATTATTTTTATTGCGTTTTCGGGGTATATATTTAATTATTGGAATTATTGCAACATGGCGAATGCATACCATTTAATTCAATAATGGTAAGATTGTTTATTCAGAAATAAATATCGATATCCTTGACGCACGCGCCACAACATATCAATTAAAACGCAGCTTGCACAGCGAAACGCATAAAATTATTTCAACAAACGTATTCACGCTTCGAATGTCTATTTCATCGTCGATATTCCAAAAGAAATACGATTTAAATGAAATAAATCAACCCTCGACAGGCCTTCATCATCGTTGCCGCCATCGACGAGCCTCAGTCCGTCGGACAAGATGAAAGAGCCGTCGAGCGGCGAAGAAGGCGGTGGAAGTAGTAGCAGCAGCAGTACCGTCCCGAGCACCTCAGCCAGCAGTGGTAGTACTCAGCAGCAGCAGGCGGCAGCTTTCTTGCCGCACGGCACACCCGATCCCTACTTGACCCACTTTGATCCGCGATCGGAGCATCAGAGCTACAAACAGGCGCAAATGAGGCTCGAGGAAATTCACAAGGAGGAGGTTACCAAGGTGAGTAAATATCAGCGACTTTCATCGGAGCCATTGTTTTGTCCTATCGATCGATGCGCTGTGTGTTCTTGTTATTATTTTTTTTTCTTTGAGATTGCGTCTAGGGGGGTAATATTTTATCGACGGATGGCTGGAGTTTTTTTATAGATGAATTGTTGATGTGGTTTGAATGATTTAAGCGAGAGAGGTTTGAATATTTTATGTTGGTTTTATGTATTGGAACGCGTGGGTTGTTGTGTTTAATGACGGATTCAATATGTATTAATGTTTTACACGGTTTTTGTACACCTCATTCGGTACATGGTAAGCAGAAAAATATGGATTTATACAACACGTTTCGAGAAGAGACGCAATCATCTGATTTTGAAGGTCTGACGGATCCCGGGTTTTTCTACTGAATGTCATTTACATATTTTGTGTTCTTACAACGCGCCGTATCGCGCGAAAACAAACAATAATTGACTCAAGCAGAGTGAATTCGCAGTGAAAAAGTATATATTTAATAAAGGAGCGAGCAGGGCAATCTCTTCCGTATTCAGGGAATGTTTTCATTTGATTAAAATTAGCTCTGAAACTATACGAGCTCCCCCGCCCTCTCATTCATGCAGGCTGCACACACTTAATAGAGAGAAATTTAATCCTCCCATCCGTGCGCAATTTAGTTATTTCATATCGTCAAAATTTACAGTGTAAAATGTATCAATGTATATATTTATCTTCTCTCTATCTTTTCTACGAACAAATTGAGCGAACGTCTGTCTGTGAAAGGCACATGGATATAAACGAGAAGTACATTCGCTTTGAAATCTGTGTTGTTACAACGTTTCCAGGTGATGAAGGATTGGAGTGATCTCGAGGAGCGCTATCAGGACATCAGGGCACGTGATCCAGTGGCCGCTGACGCGTTCAAGCGATGGATGACCGTCAGGTTCCAGCAGACTGTCGCTGCTTTAGAGGCTAGCGGTGCCGCCGAGAAGCATCATCTCAGTGCCATGCACCAGCAGCGCGTTCAGGTAATATATATTGCGAGATGAAGTTTGAGTTAAAAAGGGGAGTTGTTGAACTGAACAAATTTTTCGTTGAGCAGGAGACCGTCAAGCAGAGGAACGAGGAGGCCATGTCTTGCTACACTGCAGCCCTGAACGAGATTCCTCCTAACGTGAGTTATCGATGGAAATGAAATTTGGCGCGTATTGATTTTGCATCCGATACTCGGTGAAACGTTTTCATTTGATTTTATACCCGAGAATATAACGTTACTTTCCTTTGCATTTTTCAAAACTGCATCCGGCGCGGTATTGCATTTCATAAATCAAAGGTATAGCGGGGTAATATGCAAAGTTGAAAATGCTGCGACACAAAGCTAAATGCAAAAATTCTGCCAACTTTCAAGTCCGTCCGTCCAGAAACGGAAAAAGATAATCCCCCGCTCCGCTGCTTTCTCTCTCTCGTTCTTTATCTCCAAAACAACGTCGTCCAAATTGCTCGTGGAAAATATTAAAAACTCGCCGAGGAAATTTGCAAATCAAAAGAATGAAAAAGTTATGTCAGACGTAACTGTTATAAATATGCAAGCGCCAATTGTCTACAAAACTATATAATACTCGGAAAAAAGCATCCCCTCGAGATTCCCTCGTATAAATTCCATCCCACACACGAATGTCGAAGTAGTGAAAACTGCGGCGGAAAGAGCGAGAATGAAAGACAGCAGCGAAAAAAAAGATGAGAAAGAAAACGACGGTTATCTGGTGTCCCACAGGAGCACCGCATACAGAAATGCCTGCAGAAGCTGCTTCGCGCTCTGCACAAGGACCGACACCACACGATCGCCCACTACAAGCATCTCTTGGACAGCAGCCTGGAGCAGGCGCAGCGGGAGAAGCCAGCGACGCTCGAGCACTTGGCTGACATCGACCGAATAACAAATCAGAGCCTCCTCATGCTCGAGCGGTACGTGTATGAGATAAATAAAAATCGCGTGACGTATTGCGAGGCGAAGGAGAAAAAAATATTCGTACACCGCGAGATTGGATTTTTGCTATAATATATCTGGAGATTGAATTCGCACTTGTATATATGTACATATATCTAGCACGGAAATCCTCGCTCATAATTGATGTCTCATTAAGCTTTAACGATTACTCCGACCGGAAACCGGGCTGTATCTAATATCGGATTATCAGCAGACGTATTAACGACTATGAATTTTCTAGTTATATCCGCATGGATAGATGGATAATGGATATACATCTGCTCCAGGAAGGGACGCGTTTTTTCCGCTGATAATTAATCGCTGGATTATTCAGCCACTGTGTAGATATTACGCGTCGAGTTGATCATTTACGCGTAAATATATCGATCGTACTCGTTGAGATCCGGATCTTTTACCAATGTACATAATCGAGTGCAAAATAAGTATAAAAGTAAGCTGTGTCACTCGAAAAAAGCAATCGCACGGCTGGCTGCAGTTCGCGATACAGGAGAAAAGCTGGCGCACGTAATAATTCAGTATTGCACTCGGGTGCATTATGCCTCTTTCTATCCGCATAGCTATCCGGAGCTGAGCAGCAAGATCGGCAAGCTGATGGACGATTACGTGCTGGCGCTGCGAAGCAAGGATGAGACGCCGGGTCTGCTCTTGGCAATGACTCGCGAGGCAGAAGCCGCCATTCTGGACAAGTTCCAAGCTGACGTCGCCAGCAAGCAGCAAGGTTTTACTCTTCTTTTCTCTATGCTCTTCCGCACTTATACTCTGTATATGAAATTTTTATATTGATCCGTTAGCAAGGACATTTCGCTGTGTAATTTTTGTTTTATTCTTTTCATTTTTATTTCGAGTTGTAATGCAAATGCATATATATTGTCCAGTTTAAAGGGGACAGATCGATATTCAAATGGAGCGTTTGCGATTTAAAGATTTTTCGGGCGAATTCGACGTTAATGGCAGTTGGGAAATAAATATTACCGCCGCGATGTCGCTTTTATTATTACCGCGGGGGCATCGAGTGCTCATTGAATTATTTCGGATATTTCGTCCGTGTAAATATTTGCGCGTTTTCGTATATAGAGCCGGTTAAAATATCACGTGCGACGCGAATTCGAAAGTTCGGCTAATGAAATTGATTTTACGCTATATCGCGCCTCGTTATTGGAATTATTGAATTTTCCTGTACGTGCAGATATACGATAAAACTTTTCGCTTCGCCAACAAAAAGAAGTAAAGACGTCGATAAACGAACGATTCCTCGCAGACTCTTGAAAATCAATTTTACAAACGGTGCACCGCACCGGTCAATAAACAGAACGTCGAATCCAGATTTCCAGTACTCGAGAACTCATTTATTCCCGCCATTCCCATCTCGATATAAATTCAAATGAGCTCTCGTTCTCACGACAAAACTGAACCACAGAAAAGGAGCATCAGAAGCAGTTGGAGCGTGAGCGAAAGGAGCAACGCAAGGCCGAACGAGGTGAACTACGTACCGAGCAGGAGCAACAACAGCAACAGATCAAGGACGACTCGATTGCGACCGTCGTATCCTCGGCGCCTGTTGAGAAGAAAGAACTCGTCGCCGCGTCGCTCGTCAAGGAGAAGAAGGACCATCAGCAAGTACAGCAAGTCCATGAACAGCAACACGAGCAACACGATCAGCAACAACCGGCAGCAGCGGCTTCCACGGCAGTTAAACACAGCGAGGGACTGATTCGCGCGGCGCACAGCATGACACACGATGTATCGCACTCTGAGCCGGTGAGTGAATAATGGTTTTATGTGTTTATAAATAATGAGTGTACATAATGAAGTACAGAAGAAAAAATGTATGAAGATATTGATGAAAATGCCAAAGTTGGCGTTTAAGTAGAAACAGTCAATGTCTGGTAAGACATATCGCTGTACGAACTCGAGAGCGACCCTAATCAAATGTCAATATATAACTCCGTGGCTTCGAATGAGTAGTAACAGTCAAGTTCGAGGTAACTTCTGAGCAAACACGCAAACTACGTCGCGTCTTCACATTACTCCACCGTATCTATATACTCACTGTAGTAGAAGATCGTTTTTGCGGTAAAGTTTTTATCAGTGGTTTCGCTTTAATTTACTTTTTCGCGCTTGCTGGTGTAATAATTCATGAGCTGTGTGTAATCTTCAGTTTTCCCGTGAAATATTTCGCTAGAAGCTTTGTAATACACACCTCGTATATTGTGAACGAGGCGATTTTTCAACTGTCAAAAGCAGTATTCGCCAGGGGAGTATTCAGGTTTTTTTTTTAATTTTATATACTATGTACATGATGCTTTTGTGAAAATTCGAGGTGCAAAATATTTTGTAAAATCAAGTCAATTGCTGACACACCGAGGTGATACGTGCACGAGATATGAAAATAAATCTTGGTGACGTTGATTCTCTCCTGCTGGATTCCGCTATCTATTTCTCGTATAGCATATGTCATCCGCCCTTTATTTTTGGAAAAAGAACGCGTCATGTATCTCGTACTTGAGACAGGCTCGACAGAGTGCGTCGAGTTTATATATACAAACCGTTTCGAGCCATTCTTTTGTGTTCCTTATATTTTTTACATGTCAAATACAATGCTAGAGCATATGTATTGTTCGAAAAAATATCGAGCTCTTGGTTTTCAGGGAAATGATTTTTTTTTATTTGGGACTTCTTTAATCAACTATCGCGAAATTTCGTTATCACAAATTTAGAGAGTTTTATATAGCTACTGCGTAATTAATTACTTTTTGCAGGTTTTGCCAGTGAAAATTTTGTGCACTCACTCAATTTTCAGATAATGAACTAAAATTGATAAAAATTTTTAGCACAGCGCTCTAACCTTACATTCTAAGTAATTATATATTGTAAAACCTTCAACCTTTCTGTTTTATCAGAGTTATTCAGTGAGGCGCGAGGTCTACCACCGCGAGAGCAGGTCAATCTACTTCACTCTGGCATTCGCTGGCATAGCGCTCATGGCTGCCACCATCGTTGGCGTTGCGGTATTCAAACGACGCAGTGCACGAAGTCCTCACAGTCAGGTATACACTGCATATACGTTATACGCAGCACCTCTTCTACGTCGACGCTGGTTATATTAAAATTTTTGAAATTACGCCGAGGCACTCCGCGTGATTGCACCGCTTATTAACGTTTCTCTCTGTCTCCGCTGCTTATGACCCGTAATTGTAATTGTGCAATACGTCGAGTCGCGTTATTTGTTGCAATGAATCAACGCGTACTTACTTGCACACACGCGATGCTTTCTGAGTAACGGGAATGCGCTGCTTTTTGTCGCGAAACGACCCTCGTCACCTTCTTGCGGACGATTAATGAACCGCCGCTGATGTCCATTTCGGTATTAACCTGCAGCAGCAGTCTCGAGTTTCTGCTGCTGCTTTGTCTCGGTGAGAATGACGTCGGCGCAAAATAAGCATATTCGATCGAATAATTACCTATAGAAAAAATTGTTTCGTAAAATTCAGGGCTTCATCGAGGTGGACCAGGCTGCCACGCCGGAGGAGCGACACGTGGCCAATATGCAGATCAACGGCTACGAGAATCCGACCTACAAGTACTTCGAGGTCAAGGAATAGACGGGCGACCAGCTACAGGAGTCTCCTCTCTCCCCGCGTACGGCACGATGAGAAAATAAAACTCCAAAGAAAACCCAGCAACAACATAAACATCCCCACGATCAGTAATACATCTCCTTCTCTCTCGTGCGGCTGTTTGTGTGTCTGTGTGTGTCCGCGGTATGACAGAGAAGTGCGCGCGCGTGGCTGATGTGTGTGTGTATGTGCTCAGTCGTTATATACTTCGACACACGTAGATTCCTCGCTGTTGTTTGACGTTTTCTTTCTCGATTTCACTGTTCTCTACGTCAGCCACATACCCGTGTTAAATATTATTCACCCGCAGACCGAGCGTTTATTTGTTATTATATACAGTGTATTGTGTACGATAAGATGGTATGATTTATTCTGTGTGTAAAACGCGCGAAGAAAGGGACGAGAGATGACAGAAAAAAGTAAGCAAAAAAGTAAAAAAAAAATTAATAATATACAAATCATCCCTGATTATACGCATATCCTGCGAGACCGCGTTTCTAGTTCGACGAGGATAATAATACTAATAATAATCATCATCACGAAGCTTGTGGAGGTCTCGCAGATTCAATAATATCGTCGACGATAAGTTTTTATATATTTGTAGGGGTCGAATTCGAGAGAGAGCACGCGAGGTTCATCGAGTAGAGACGGAAGCTCAATAATTTTGCCGGGAGGAGCAAGTCTAGAAAAGTGTATACATTAAACAAAAAAATTCCAAAAAAATGGAGGAGAACGGGAGTTACGCGACGCCACATTTTCCGTGACGCGAAGGGTATACGAAGGAAAAAGTGTCTCGAGGATCGCCACCGCTTGTGAGTATATAAAACCAATAACATGACGTGTTGTAACTGCATGAAATAGCGCAAAAGCTTCGCTTCGCGAGCGAGTCTGCTCCTTATCCTTTGCGCGTCAAGTATAACGAGAACGGAATAATAAAATGCGATTATATAAAGCACGCAGGCTATAAGGGTGCGAGATACTACGCACCGTCTGCAGATTCGAGACACTTTTTTCTTCACCGATGAACAAAGAAGAGGCTGCAATCGTAGTTCCGGGGTGTTAGTAATCTCTGGTGTTCCTTTGATTTCGTTCGTTCGTCTGAAGTCGACACAAAAGCGCGACTTTTTTCTCCTATGGTGGTACATACCTTCGTTTACTTTTAAAGTATAATATCGATGTATACAAGAAAAAAAAATAATAATGCATGACGCGGTACTTGATGGTATTAGCGCAGTTCCTGTTAAAAGATCCCATGACGGATCTCGTGTAGCTTTAACAATGGCGATATGGTACAGACGCAACATTTGTGCACTGAGAAAAATTGATTGAATTCGAAGTTACGACATTGATAATTTAAAGCCGGTTTTAAACGTGAAAGTTTACTTTGATTGATTGGAATAAGATATCGACAACCTTTTAAATGTTTACTGCAGATTAGTTGCAGTCGTTTATTGAGTTACCGATTGTTTCGCTATTACTCGTTCATAATTTCTTATCAATACTCAGTTTAGATTATTGGATTGAGAAAGTTTTCCGGATTTAAATACATTTTTGTCAGTGCAGTAGTCCAAAAATAAGAGAAATAACAAAGGCGAGTGAAAATAAAGAGAAAGGTGATCAAGAAAAATAAAAGAAAATACAGATAATATCCTTACGAAAGAAAGAATACTAATGATCCTTTGTACCTTGAGAAAAAAAATACTGTGCAAACACTATAACTCATATTTGAGATAATTGATTGACATCTATACAATTACAATATTACTCGTCGATTGAATTCTGCGCACCATTGAAAGCAATAAAAATTATGTAAACAAGTGGTCCGAATATTAAAAATATTAAAGAAAGTAATCGCATTGGCACGCTCAGAGAGTATAAGTGAAAAATTTAGTAGAGAAGCTGATCAACTATATTTTAGTAAAACTCTGTTGATAAAATGACAAACGATAATTTATTGCGCTTAAAAGAATATTATAACTATAACTTTCTATATATATAACTATAAAGAATATTGTCCAATTAAATACACATACTCATTAAACTATAATTTGTTAAAATCAGAAAGACTAAACATATAGTTGATCCAGATATCTAGTGAAAGAAAAAAGAAAGCTAAAATATTTATAACTAATATAAAACTAGTTTAGTTAATGTAAACTAAAACATTTCTCTGAATGCATTGACACTTGTTTAAGAAAAAAAAAGTACGAACTGCTAAGAGTAGTAATACGTTGGGACCTGATGAGACGGAAATACAAGCCCAATCAAGTAATGCCTAAAATGTGTGAAACAAGGCTCAATATTGCGTCAGGCGAAAAGAGCGAGAGAAAGAAAAAAAAGCAAAAAAAAAAGAAAAATAAACGACTGTTTGAATTCGAGGCAGGAGGAATTTTTTTTTTTCGACAAGCCGACCACGGCTCGTTATATCGATGAATGTTGTTTCTCGAGCTGCTGATTTTTCATAATATACATAAGTGTAGTACAGAAATATGAGACAAGAGGCTTCAAGCTTCGCTACGAGCTTTCGATTTTCACGATTGAAATATGGATTTTAGTCTTGTAGGGCACTCACACAAGAATATTTTGTTACACAAACACACACGTCGAGTACCGTGGATATGATATGTGCAGCGGGCAGTCGGGCAGCGATGAAACGCTTTGAGCATCCGCAATGGTACGGAAACAAATCGATGGACAAGAGGTCATAGGTGAAGTTTAATAATTTTGTATAGCTAACAAACAATCGGGATTGCAGGCGGGACGAGCGTTTCGTCGGTGCTCGATATGCGAAAAATTAGAAGGTGAGAGAAAAATGACGAATACGGCGCAAAGTACAACATTGGTTTTCAATAGTGCGCACCAATGAGTCTCTGCATATATAGTTTTTTGTAGTACACACAAATTATATTGATAAACACTAATAACGATATTAATACTATAAAAACACTAATAATTAATTATAAAGGAGATTAAGAGTAATTATAAACCGTACATGTATAATTTTTAAGTGTAAAACATTTGTCATAGAGTGTGTCGGATATGCTCTCTATCATTTTGTATAACTTCTTTATATAGTCTTGAAACTTAGTTTATTTATTATTGTAAGTTTTATTGCGAAAACTTTGAGATTATTTATTTATAGATTATTTAACTAACATTTCACTTGCATAAGATACTATTACCATTATTATCTAGTCAGTTATAATTTATTTATTTATTTATTTATTACGATCATTGTATATTATTTGATATTTATTTATTTACATTTAGTCTGATTTACTATAAGTTTTTACATGTTCATAGATTGTTTATTACGATAAATAAAAAAAAGAGTATGATAAAAATTCGTTTTAAGTGCATGTCTTTTGAACTAAAAATGTGCAAATTTGGCTTCTTATTTTTATGGAAACGTGCAATATTTAAGCAATGTTATAAAAAATTGTAAAATTCCAAATCAGGAAATTTTGTTTATTAGTTTGAATTCCGCTTAAGTCTTTTAATAAATATGTTTATCAACAAATTGGCCCCTGTCTAACTGTATTTCTCTTCTTTGATGTATCTGGCGAGTCTCGGAACTTTTTTACTCGTTTTCAGGAAAAGTATGTATATTTCAAATTATAGTCTATTTATAATTTATGTTTGTTTTATTCTCTAAATTTTTTTGAACTATGATAATATTTTGTTATATTTTTTTGTCTTGAATTTGTATGGTTTGTTAATTTATGTCTTTCAAATTTACATTACATTTACAATCGAAATGTCCACCGTCTTTATTATCAGCACAATACCACAGTACACATTATATAGCGCTCCCGATATTCCACACATAGAAACAACGTACTTCCTTGCATTTAATGAATGTAACATCGTAAACGCAAAATCAATGTCACGCGAAAATGATTCGATCTTCAAAAATTTGCGATACAATAAATCTTATCTTATCGAACAGATAAGTGCAGGGAATCACGCTGATTCTATACCAGATTTTTTCGTAAGGGTATACATACATAAAAAAATAACGAGTGACAAAATTCAATGGCCATTCTGAAAATAAAACATAATGAAATCTTTTTCAATCACCCAGGCGTGAAGTGAATCCGGCGCGCAGCAGATATACAACAATGACAGCTATATCCATATAGGAAGTAAGAAGGAAAAAATACTCTACACCCATATATACTTACATACGCATACACATAGTTGCAACGAGCCTTGGTTTCATTATTTATGAGTGTGTAAGCAAATACCGGAGGTACACGTATATGTTGTACGTACTACATACATACAGGTATATATATATATCGGACGATAACGACGCGACGAGCCAAAGTGCGCGTGTGAGAATCTCGCGATGACGCACTGATGATCTTCGTTATTCCTATATTCTTCCGCGATTTTTTTATTTTTTTATTTTTGAAATTGCTAACAACTCTGGTTATACATAAAGAAAATAACAAACGCTTCTCAATGTTCGCATGCACTTTTAAGAAACTTTTAAGTGTTGCATGAACTTCTCTCTAAACTTTCCTCGTCTCCGAGAGTTCTCTAAACAATGCAATATAAAAAAAAAACAACATAAATAAAACGATAATAAAATACGGTGTATGACGACGTTGTACGACGAAAAATACAAGCCACTAAATTATATACAAGTTACAACGAATCCCAGGGATTCATTGTATTAGTCCAATATAGATGTTCACCTATCCGATCGGGACCAAGTTTTCAGTTCACCCGCCGGTACCGTTGACTTATATGCATAGGTATACCTAATAATTATATAGTATATCGAAGATATATTGTTACAATAATAGAAACAAGTGGGTTCTTGTAAAAAAACCAAACCGATCATCTGTGTCGAAGATTTTTTAACAGGAAACTCGTGCGCCGATTGCGGACATCTCACTATAATAGATCCCTACAAATATCTGAAAACTTATGTCACTCTTTTATTTTTGATTTTCCGCTTGAAAAAAAAAAAAAAAATTACTTCGTGATGAAAACGAGCTCGTGCAATATACGAATCCTCCAAATCCTAAATGTTTCTCACTGTAAGAAAAGTTGGATGGAAAGTTTATTCATATTCTCTGCGATCGTGATGTGTAGCAGTCTGAATTTTAGAAAGGAACAAATAGAAAAAACGTAAGAAAGTTTATACACAGCTGGAGAACGATGTTAAATGTTTAGAGGGATTACGAGAAAATTACAAAAGAACCTTCTTTGCTCGATTATATGAAATTTGATGTTAGACAATGTCACATATTGTTATATCAAGCTACTCCTTGAATCGGCAAAAAAAAATTGCTGTTACAAGTTAACTGTTTCTGGGGAAAAAAAAGGATTCTATATACCGCAATATGATGTAAGATGCTGTACATCTACTTTAGTTCCTTCAATACAACGGAAAGTTTCACTTCTTATGTGTATATTATATAGGTGTGTATAACGTTTAAAGGGAGGAAAAATGCGCGCGATTTAAAGACATTAATACGTTATTTTGTTTACGTTTGCGATATGAATTCCTTGTGTGCAGTGTAGACGAGAGAAGAAGAAAAAAACACTAGCAGTGTAAGATTTTATAATAGTATAAGGAACATGGAATGCCAGTCGCAACTTTTCCTTTTGCAATATTTAACGATATATATATAGATGCTGTGTTTATTGTAAAATAAAAAAGTCCACATGTTTTCGTATATTTATTACAGTTCAATAATATACGATGATTTCTCGTGTGTTGAAAAAGTGGATTGAGGCTTTGTAAAGTGTTTGGATAAAGCTTGAACTGTTCTTTGAAAGATTTTGTATAGAAAACCGTTCAAGTTTGACGCAAAATTTACTTGTATGCAAACAATCAATTCCATAATTATTCTTGTATAATCTTACATATACTATGTACTTGTTCACTTTTTCGTAATTCATCGTCGGCACAACGTCCATTATGCACAAAGTTTTGCATAGTTTTTTAATAATTTTAGTATAATAGTTCGGTTGCACATTTTGAATTTGTAAGCCTGTCAAGAGAAAGCAGCTTTAGAACTCTCCATCATAAATTCCGCGAAAGAATAAAGTTCCCAAATTTTTGTTGTCTAGACTCTAAAAAATCTGACTTTTTCAAACGTATACTTATTACGTATACTCGAAATGCAAATTTTAAATAATTAAAAAGAAGCTTGAGTATCTAACAAAATAGCTGATGAAGTTTAGTATCTTATCATTCCAGATTAACATGTAACATATCGAAGAAAAACCAACTTATCTATACTTACTCTCTAAGACTATAAAATAACAATAAAAGCTAATTTAATCTTTAAATGCGCGCAATAATTCAAATTTACGTTTTTTAGTCGTCGTATGTATAAATTGAATATTTTTAGATCTTTCATTATATATTATATATAGAGAGCTCCAATGTGTTTATTTACACTTATATAAGAAAATGTTACTTATATAAAAAAAAACATGTAAATTAAACGTAGAAAAATGCGTCGTCGAATCTTCGAGTAAAAACCTGCAATCATTGTGAAAAATCAAACTTCTTCTCGACGCTCCGACGATTCAGTTCCTTTGTTCAGTATGTATCACGACGTTTCATTAAGACCTTTACGCTGAGCATTAAAAATCGTCGCTTTCGAGATCATCATAATTTCACATTTACCTATACATATTTATATATAATAACGAAATCCGGCACTGTTGAGAAATTATTCTGCACTATAAAACGCACCTACATCGATTTTCTTTAAATTCAGAAAAGAAACTACTATATATTATTATCTAAAAGTGATGATTACATGATTAAAAAAGAATAATTGAAATATCGAGTTATTACGATGCGTTCGAAAACGACGAGAAGCCAACTATACTTAAAAAGAAAAGTATAAGCGAAAATCTAGTGAGATTGCATAAAGAAGAATATGTAAACGCTTCATTCATGACGACCGAGATCGAAAAAAAAGAAGAAGAGCAAGAGCTACTGCTTTTTTGGAATGAAAAGTAGGTTGGACAAAGAATCTTTTTTCCTGCTCCATAAATTACGTAATAACGCGGCGGCAGATTAGCGGCTTGTGTCGCACTGTGTGACAATAATTTATGAGCAACAGATAATCGGATATATGGTATATAGTATATCGCGTGTGTATTGTTTGAAACGACAAAACCATCAGCAAATCTTTGTTGTTTGGATGTTCGAATAAAAAAGTCTTGCTTTTCATTCCGAAAAATTCAAGGCCTTGAAAGGATAATGGAAGGACTTATTACCGGAAAGAATAAAAAAAAAAGAAATAGCGAACGAAATATATAAACGACACGTGCGCAGGTTTCCGCGCAATATGCAACACAATTAATTATTGTAATGAACAAACTAAAAGAAGCGCCGGAAACACATCTCTATATAGTATATAATATATACGTGTGCAGACTGGCCTCGCGGCCATTTTTACTAAGAAAAAAAAAACGTAAGAGTACTAAGTCATTGTTTTACCGAGGTATATATATAAAGCAAACACTATATACTATCGTCGGATCAGCTGGAAAATGTTCGATGGCTTCGTTCGGCTTTGCCTGGTCTTCGCGATTCCGCTGCAGCTGCTCTCGTGTGTATGCGCATAATAAGGTATAACGAGTGTGACACATCTTTTGAAATTCGAAACCTTATATCGATCGCCGAAGCGCAAAATGCGGAAGCAAAAAATCGATGCCGGTGTTAAACCACGTCGAAGCCGTCGAATAAGAGGAACAAGTCGAAGATGGACCTATTTGAGGATCGCGAGCATAAAACAATAACACACAATACACACATACGAATATATATATATTATACATAATATATACCTCTCCAGTACGTGTTTTTCCAGTTAGATTAACAAAAAGATGAAGAGAAGAGAAAAAAATAATTAATTGTGAGAAAGAACGCGAAGGATAATATAAGGATAAGAGATGATATTGCTACACTGAAGTTATATAAATGTAAGGGGGCGAAGGAAAGAATGTTAGAAAGCGAACTCGATTCGGATAAAAAACTGTTCATACAATAACTATCGTAAAAGTATAATTATAAATTATATTATATTATACATTGTGACGATCATGGTAATATATATTATATATTTAACGTTCAATGCTTATATATTTGTATATGATCGGATGACATTAGAAATGTGCGCTTTGATCAGAATCGCATTTTCTCGAATCTAATATATAGCTTTTATTCTTAGAAAACTTAATTGTACAAAATTTCATTTGGATCTTTTTACAGTCGTTTGTATATGTACCATCGATAATTTCGAGTTAACCGTAGAGAATACTGTATGTACATCACCGCTGAAATTTGAAAGGGCATATGATGCCTCTTGAACCGTCCTTATATTACACGTCAAGCTGCAATTATATCGTTGCGTTCGGTTGAGCTTTCGATTACGTGTATAGACCGCAACGCGATTCTGGTCGAAGATACAACACGTGCGAAACACACACATGGACAGAAACTAAACGATAAAAATATTTTAGATATACCGAGAAAAAGGATAAAAAAAAAAATAAGTAAAACATTAGCAGTTATCTATCACATAAGTGTACTATGTCGTGCAGCGTAACAGCAGCATAGAATTAATATCCATCAATGAAAATTGACAAAGAATACACTTGTGAATCGCATGATAAATACACATACACACCGTCACACTTGTACGACACACTCACACAAGAATGGAAATTACTACGTTAATACACACACAGAATGTCTAAATTCCTTGACAAGAAAATATTAAGTACATTATGTGGGCTGATTTTCGCTATATAAATGAATAAAAACGAGCGATGTAAAAAAAATTGTCGGTGTTTTTTTGCTTTCACTTCACTATCATTTTGGTTCTTACATCAGTACGCAGATAGAGGACAAAGGTCTGATGGATCGAAGTCGCGCACGTAAGAGGTGAGTGAAAGAAGAAGTCGATTTTAAGTATGCAATTTTTGGTATTTATTACTGAAATATACTTAACATCTCTTAATAAATAAATAAGAACATAATTTTATTACAGTAAAGAGAAAAATATCTAAAATTTTTATTTTAATACTGGTAAAAAAATTTGTAAAAAATTTTAGATTGCTGATTCATGCATTGTGAAATCGTAAGTAGATTACCTAAGCATTCTTAAAAAACATTATCAGCATATGACATGCCTAAAGTAGTGCGATAAATCTTTTAAAATTACATTTTTTTTAAAAGTGTAGTCTTTTTATTCAAAGACGTATTGTTTTTGTTTTAAAGTACAAATAAATCATTATCGGATTAACATAATTAATAGTACACCTTCACATTTACATTAAAAGAATAAATTGTATACAACTGGCGATCTAATTTAAATAGTATTTTTCGATAATAAATATATCTGGGAAAAATTACAATATTTGTTACACGTGATGTATGAACATAACAAAAACATATACATATATATAATATATATATTTATATAATAAATTAATTATAAAAATCACTAGCATCGATATACTAAGGCTACTTCATTGTCAGCAAGTACGACACCTTGATCGAAGAAAAAAAAATAAATCGATTTTTCAAATGTTTAATGGCACTGCTATGGAAAAGAAAATAGCTTATATTTTTCTCGTAAACAACAGATTTTTCTTTTCAGGGACATAATACTCTGTATCATTCTCTGAAAATTCACCAATCGCAACGCGTGTATAGTGACTTATTTGTATCATCTCTCTCTTTCTTTTATACTCCCGTATTCTCCCTTCCAGTCTCTAAGCAAGTACCGTAATCGCAGATAATTACTACTTACACCGTGTGTAACTAACGACACATGAATTAAGCAGTGATTTGCAGTTACAGTCGTCGGCAAAAACGACAAACGTTTGCCCCCAACTCTCGAACGGACGCGACATAATAATTTTTCTCTCAATAGGGTCAATATTAAATTTTCAATTTTTTTCTCCCTTCCGCGCTCCCTTTCCATTTTCTCTAATACGTTTCACTTAACAAACGAGTCTCCTCAATGCTAATCGACAAAACTAGTAATACTGGCAGCATTATAGACAATAGCCGAGTGTGTGTCGTATGTGTAGATGTGGTCATGACCAGTGTAATCGTATGTGTGTGTCTGAGAGAGTGTGCGTGTGTACATAGGTGTCAGTGAGCGTGTCATCGAGAAACCTATTTATCATCCTCCATCTCCTTATCGCGATCCTGATCCTTTGAAAGTCTGAGTTTGCCTTAGTCTTGCAACATGTGTACGAAACTAATAGGAATCATGCCTCTCCGCTCGGGCGCCCGCTCGAGGAAGCCCTCCATCCAGTTGTCGTCGTCCGTGTGCTCGTTCGTAACGACGATGACGTCGCCCTCGCGGAACGAGAGCTCGTCCTCGTTGTCGGCCTCGCAGTCATAGAGCGCACGGCAACGACGCAGACCGCTGTAGCCCGTCGCTGATGCCGGTGGCTGTGAACAATAGTGTTTACTCGTTATTTCGTTGCAAATCTTTTGCGCATTCGTTTTCTTTTTTTTTTGTTAGAAACGATCGTGTACTTATAAGTAACTGTTTTTATCATTGTTATCGAGTTGAACATTTTATGAATGTTTACATAAATGGAAACAAATTTTCTATTAATTATAAGTGTCGTCGAACGCGTCAAAATTGGATAATGACAGTTCATTGTTTAGCAACTACACGATAATTGTCAATTAATGAAGCAATTTACATTATTCTTGTCAGTGACTCGAAATAACTATTGAATGCTCACTCTTTAAAATTGAACAACCGAATTATCTGTTCGCTATGACATTAATAGAATATCGAAAATGCTGATCTAGTTTTCTCGCGTGTTAGTTTGAAAACAAGCAAAAACGTATATTAAGCTCAGCAGCTCATCCATTATTATCTCGACTTGGATGTATCCGCAATTGGAAAAAACGCTTTATTCCGCAAAGCTATTGTATAACGTGCCGCATTCGTTGTGCATAAAGCCTTGGTATACGAGTCGTGGGTGTCATGTTTTTACCCGCAGCTTTGTGAAAATCAATTTTTATCGGATAATCTACATCTAAATTACGAGCTGAAAATGCATGTTTTATACGCGACACGTTTTACAAACTCGTATGGAGTATTTCCACGACGTCGCACTACTTGCTGATAACATGAATATATTATGGATTTTTTGGATCTACTTTAGATGCAGGTCGCAGAACAATAAAAAATATTGATTTTTAAAAATGTGCTTGACCACTGCCTTCGTGTTTATTTAAACTCTAGTATTTTACTTTTGTTCGCTACCGTATTGAACGTTGAAATGATTGAACAGACATTTATTTTTTGTTAAAAAAAAATATACAATGGTTGAAAATCTCTTTGATGTAAACATCTACTAGACTAAATTGACATGTATAACTTGGTGGGAATGTGTTTTTTCTCTCACATTTTTGCGTGGACGGTACAGTAGTAAACAAAATTCTGTTTAAACATCAAAAGCAAAGCATTATACGAAAATTTAGTAATAAAAAAACTCTAAACCAACATCGTTCACAAACAAAATTACCTGCTCCAAATCTTAATCTTCGAGTTACCGTTTGAAAATAGTTCTCGGTATGCACATACGATACGCGAGCTTTTTACCCAACTTGCAATGTCGTGCACAGTTTTTTCTTAAACTGCTGATTTTTAAAAACTAGTGATAGCATTATACAATATATATAGTACAGGTATCATTAAGGCAATATTATCAGGTCGACGATTAGAGCGATGTCTTTACCGCCGCAGCTCAGTCCCGTTCAATTAACACACGCCCATACAACTCAAATTTTTATGTTATTAATGAAACTTTTCCCATTAATAATTCGACCATATTTCATCTTAACAAGTTCCATCATCAGTGAGAGAAACTAGGCAATGACAATCCAAAAAGAAAGAAAAACCCATCAATCAAAAAGAATAAAGCTCTCGAGTCGGGCTAATCAAGACATCCCCCTCGTCGACAATGTAAGCAGTAGAGTCGCATTATAATCTCGTGAACAGCCGTACCTTTCTGGGCGGCGGTAGGGGATTGCCTAGACCGCCAGTTTCACCGGCAAGGGACTCGTTGGCCGGGTCGTCGGACACTCGCGACGACGTCGTACTGCTGACGGTGGGCGGTGCCGGTGGGGGCGGGTTCCGCGGCCTCTGCAGCGTCGACGTATTCATGCCAATCTTGTCGATACCTGATGAGAAAAGAGAAACACGCAGGCGAGCACGTGCCAATGAGTTGTGGCGAGCTTATTATGTATGTTACATGCTACAATCGATTCCACTTGGTTTTTGTCGCGGATGAAAAAAAAAATGAGAAGACACTTGTTTTCGCCGGTATATAGCTTCAGTTACGACACGCGAATTTCCAAGGTTTCGGTGATTGGAAGTTTGACTTTGCGGTGGTCGATATACGTATTTCAATATGCTTATAGATACTCTGTATACGTTGATGATGAATCACAAGAGATCCTTTTGTTTGCAAATGCAATTTTGTTTTGGTAAAAAGGTAAATCATTCGAAGGAATGTATTATTAACCTAAACAAAATGTTGTTGAATGCTCAAATGAAAGTTAGTCTAATTATACAACGCAATAATGTTTGTACGTGTTTACGCAATCAATAACGGTTGAGTTGGCCCTAAACCAAACTTCTTTAGCTTCTAGTATTAGTTCATGAATTTGATGTTGATAGCTCTTTAAAAGTAACAAAGTGTTTGACTTTCAATCTTTAATCATGTAAAATTTACATCAAAATATCTGTCTTTCGACTTCATCATTTTTTGTATAGCCATAGACTGTCGCGTGTAATATGTGAATCCGCTTTTAGAGCTATTATGAAAACGAAGAATTGATACTTGCAATACTGCGAAGTATAAATATCGTTTCTTTCAAGAGGAAATGTCACAAATCGACATTTACTTTGCGCAACACACACATATCGCAACGCGTAATACGAACTTGTTAAAAATTTTGAAAACAACTACTAACAACAGACGTCGGAATAGTAAATGTCAAAACTAACTAGATCAACCGTGTAGTGTAGGTATAGCAGCCACAATGACGGAATCTTTCACTTCAAACTTAAACTTTTTTTCAATCATAAGTCATAATGACAATAATCTTATCAAACAAAAAATAGTCTGGTCATGTAGTGAAATACCTCAGACGCTAATACCATACACAGTTGATAAAACTAAAAGTCAAAACAAGACGTAAAAACCGCCAGAGTATAGAGAAAAACCAGATTACAACACAGGAAAACAAACAAAACAAAACAAAAGATAAATAATCTGCAATTTTGCAAATCTTGACTTACGCAATTCATCAGGGCCATGTCCCGTTGATGAATCACCGCTGGGCGATCTTTTGTGATTCTGAGTAGTAGTGTTCAGGGTTCGCAAAGCGTGTGGTAGAGTTTGAATAGTAGTGTGACTAGTCAAAATGGGCTCACTTGTCGTCCTGCTGTGCGAGGCCGTGGGCAAGGTGCCGTAGTGAGGCGAGAGGATACTGCCCGATAAGCCACCGACGGCCCCGCCACTGGTGCTGCTGCTGTCGAGACCCGCGGGTGGCGGCGGGGCCACCCGCTTCTTCAGCGAGCCGTGAAAGTTCATCGAGGAGACGTCCGGTACCACCGGCGTCGGGACTACAAATAAGCGTGTCATTGCTTTACGACCGACGTCGCAATCATCAACATTATTATTGCCAACAACAAGAAAAAAGCTTAAAAATTATAATTATGGGTTAAGAGTGCTTAAATCATAATGCTTAAGACTAGTGCGCATGTTTGATGAGTTAGCAGTGGCCACTCTCGAGTCTGGGCTGATTACTGTGGTCATCATCCCCTGTTGTAGTAAAAACACAAACATTCTTGTATGTGTATTACATGTATGACT
The DNA here is from genome assembly GCA_900474305.1 of Cecidostiba fungosa. Classification (NCBI taxonomy): domain Eukaryota; kingdom Metazoa; phylum Arthropoda; class Insecta; order Hymenoptera; family Pteromalidae; genus Cecidostiba; species Cecidostiba fungosa. The sequence goes on along the minus strand of UCOJ01000810.1, from coordinate 10,070 downwards.
GATATTTTGTAAAACAACAAGTAGCTTTCTAATGACGTGACAAAAGAACGTGGAACTACCAATAACAGCATTCGAAAATTATTGAAAACTCAATTTTGTAGGACAGTGGCCACTTTAAAAATTAACTATAATTATTTTTTAAAAGCCTCACTAATGCATTAAATAATAAATAGTTACGAATAAGCCATAATCAAAGCAAACATTAAGACAGATGCTGACCTATGAAACCCCAACTTGGAACAGTAATTTTTATCTCGCGTTTTGTAACGTTCAACTTTCTAACGCGAAATTTAGGACTTTTCATAGGTTTTTTAAAATTCTAAAAGTTAACAAAAGCTAAAATAAAACTATTATAACATCGAAAGAAGTAAACCTACCTATGACAGGTTTTTTAATCTGTGGTGGTGGAGGTGGAGGCATCTGTTCTTTGCTTGTGCAAAAGCCAGGTGACAAGCCACTCTGTAAGCTATCACAAGTACTACTCCGACTACGCAATGTCACGGGTGAGTCTGTTACACCTGATTCAGTTCCACCAGCATACGATGGGGGTCTACTACGTAATTTCTTTTCCGGCGTTGAACAGCCGTTCTGCAAAAGTTTTGATAACGTTAATACGTGTTTGGATTTAATTACTAACAACGATAGAAAATATGTATGAAAGAATACTAACTAACTTTTTTAGTCAAATTAGCAAACTTTGCAGCATTAACAGTCAATTAGTTATGAGTCATTAAATTTTTAAGATTGACAAATTTTAAGCAGTACTTACTCTTTCCTCAATGATAGTTTCATCGTCGGAAAAATCTGTTGATGCTTCGTCGTGTGAGAGGTTCCAGTCAATATTTACATTATCGAAAAGAGTCTTCTGTCGCTGCATCGCATGGTTCAACTGTGCAATAAAAAATAAATATTTTTCGTTTATTGGTATTTGAATTAGAAAGAAAGGATATACGTGTTAAAAAAAACTTACCAATTCTTGACATGTATGATGCCCAACTTCTTGAGCAATATCTAGTGGAGTCTTCCCTTGTTTATTTCGAAGCGATGGATCTGCACCGGACTTTAGTAATAACTTCATGGCTTCCGCTTTATCATGCTTAGCGGAGAGATGCAGAGCCGTATCTCCTTCCGTCGTGGTTTTATCTATAGTGCCTGTCGGCATATTTTGAATCAGGAAGTCTACTATGTGTAAACTGTTTCCCATTTCTCTTAGGATCGCCAAGTGAAGGGCGGTCTCGCATAAATCCTTTAATGAAATGCAAAAAAAATATTGTAAACCATATAACGACACCGAAATAAAAAGAGAATATTTCCGAAACTTACCGATGTGGGTAAACTAGCCGATAAATCTACGTTTTCTGCATAAACTTGTAACAAGTGATGTAAATCTCGATTATTTACAGCATGCTCAAGATCCGATAGAAGATCTTGCTCATTAACACATGTTCTTGTGATATATTTTTTCTCTACATATTTGGCTCTAATAAATTCGTACCTTTCCTCCCTGAAACAGGAAAAACAGAAATAAGAAAACTTGCAGATAAGTAAAGAGCGCACACATTTTTTTAAGCCAAAATCGGCGACTTACATTGTAGATGTAGGAGAAGGTTTAAAATTGTGACGTAACATTGCTTCCATAACTTCATTGAAAGCTTGATTTGTCATGTATCTTGCTAACAATAATTGGGATGTACCTATATTATCGAGTGTTAAAGATTGTATTCTAGATATATGGACACCTAAATCCCTATGTATACCGCTACATTCTATACACACAATTATTCCAAAATTTGTTGACAGCCAAGTTGCATCTGAAAATAACAAAAAACGACTTAGCCTTGCTCTTTAATCAAAATTTCGGCTCTAAAAATAAAAAATTATGTGCATACCATTTTGTGAAGAACAGTCACAGCACTTATCGTTACCGGGTAACCTCATGACACACCGTATTACAGCTTGTTGAAGCTCAACTAAACTAGGATTACCATGATTCGCCTCCGGTTTGCCACTAGCATCAAAAGCTCTTAATAAAGCACGCTCTTTGCAGTTGACTAGGACGGACATCCACGCCCGCTGATCCGCTTCGTCCTCCGCTTGAAAGTGATAAGTCCTATTATCTGAAAACGTCAATAAAGGCTTTTAATAAAATAGCGGGGTGGCATTATTCGCGACTCTATTCAATAAGTACGGAACCGCACTTACAACTTATAAGGTCAAAGCTCCTTTTATCATCAGGTACCAGTTTAATTTGGCACGTTAATAAATTCACCCTCGTGGGAGGTTTGTTCTCGTCAGCGTGACAGATATCCAGATATCCCTCAGCTTGTACGGAACATCGTCGCTTTTGCCAAACACGCCTCATTTTGCCCTCACTCTTTTTCAAAAGATGGCCGGTACGAGTTACGCCATGCTGCTTATCGCCTTGCAGCTGATGAAGCGAGTATCCGCTGCTTGTGTTTGTATTTAACTATCGCGATACAAAAAAAAGAAATCGTTACTTTTTGCACGGAATTTCTTGAAAGTTAATTCGAGATGACGAAAATAATTACCTCTTTATCACATCCAGAACTTCTGAGTAGATTTCTGAGTTCCATTAGGCGCCTTCTTTCTTCATCTTGGGCCTGTCTGATTTTTTGGAGTTTCATGCTTAGGTCCACAACGTAAGAACCGAAGTGTTCAATGGTTTTCAGTCCATCTTGAAAATAGCTAAAACATAGACAATGCATATTAGATGATGTGACTAGTAGACTATAAAATCGGCTATATTTCAAGTATATTGCATTTACTTTGTTTGTGCGTGGTAATATTCAACCAAATGTTGAAGCAGTTCTATCCCTTTCTTAGTCTTAATTTCATTAACTTTCATTAAATACTGAAAAATAAAATTCAGTTAGAATATCATACGTATCTGATGAATAAATCAAATATAATTGTTTTCACATATGATCTTACTTCACACATTTGTAACTGAAAAAGTCGCCTTTCTTTTTCCATTTCATCAGCTACTTCTGCTGCAGTAATTTCTGTACGAATGAGGCCAGCCTCTTTAGCATGCTGTTTCTTTTCTTTTTCAATTTTTGCATACTTAGCTTCATAATCTTTCCATGCTTTATCAAAAGGTCTCTTCAAATCACCCTTAACACCTTTTAAGTCACCTTTTAACACTGAGTCCAATGGAAACATTACAATGTTACTAATATTTTGCATCTGTAAACAAAAACGTGCTCATTAATATACTTTTGGAAAACGTTTACTAAACATGAATTTATTCAAGAAAAAAAAATCATACCAATGTTTTCATCAATGCACTTAATTCTTTGGTAACAACAGCAAATTTAAGAAAAGCTGCACCAATATCTGGTTCCTGTTCCTTAAGTGCAGCATCACCTAATCTCTCCAAAGCTCTTCCCAAGTACATTTCATTATCAACATGGGCTAAAAAATAAATGTTCAATGTTTTCAAGAATGCAAACTAATGAATAAAGGAATTTCCAAATTACCAAAAGTATTACTAACCATTTCCTGAGTTATAGATTGCCTTGATTGCTTTTTTAAGCTTAGTAAGTCCATCGCGATCAAAATCTAGAGTCTATAAAAAGATGTGAATCAGAATTTCATTCGAGTGTAGCGATAGCTTTCACTAGTACCTACTTAGTCAACTTCAGCTAATTAAATCAAATATAGAAATTGCAAGTAGTAAATTTAGAAAAGCTCTGCATTCAATTTGTAATAAAGTCAAATCTATAAATATTCTTAATTAATGCTTCTTATAGCAACACAAATTAGAAAATTTGAATCCGCAATTTTTTTATAAAATTACAAACAAAAGTTGTTGTATTACATGATTTGGAATAAATAGTACAGATTTAAATATAACTTGGGCTATACCAAGGTTAAAAACTATAGCACTGCAATTATTGCAAACTTCATAATTCACACTAATTAACACCTATAAATTCTCTGTTTATCAATTTCCAGTTGAACAAGGTGATAAAAAAAGACTGTGATAAATTTGTATGAAATTATTATAGACAGATTAGGTTTAAAATGAATATTTTAAGTAAGTGAATATCAACCACTGTAGAAAATAACAAAAATGTACCCTAACAAAATTTTTTAATATCGCTAGTCACTTGAACAATATGGTGTCAATAAGTCAATGGATTGTTTACGTATTCTGCAGTGGTAAGTATGTGCAAATTATGTGCGCATGAGAAAAAATAATAAACATAATTGCTACTTGTTTTGGAACTGCATGAATCATTTTCAATTTTATAATCTTCAGCCTTGATTCAGAGTAGCAAGTGCAACCAGTAAATATATGAGCATTGACAAATAAAACAAAATCTGTAAGAATCAGGTTATTCAGAGCCAATTAATGCGGAAAGAATATATTGTTTGCTCTCTCAATTATTCATCACTGATGCAGAGTACTTAAAATAAATTGATTAGCTACCGAGCTTGTTTTTGTTATATCACCCACAAGAACTATCACTATGCTGCAGCGCATATAGTTGCATGTTTGATCAATTGACCAAAATATACGTATCAACATTTGCACACTCTGAAAAATTTCCTCAGCACACACTAACACGAAGAAAGAGAACCAACTCACCTCCTCCAGCGCCGCAATGGTCTGTCTGCACTGTGGCATCCTGGAGACAAAGGTGGACGTGGTGGGTGAGTTGTAGTCCCCCCTGGTCTCATCGATAAAATCACTGACAGCGATAAGGCCTGGCATTTTGTCAACTCTGTCTCACGACGAATCTCAGCAAAAAAAGTAGGAGCAGCCCTGATAGTGCGTCCGCGGAATTCGTCTGGCCGCTCCCTTCCTGCTTGAAAGTCTCTCTTCCCCTAGACGATATCCTCGCAGACAAGGAATGTAGCGAGCTTGCTCTCGAGGAGGATGCTCCGACAACGGGCGGTGAGCAGTAGCAGCAGCAGCAGAACTGCGTCACACTCGGCAAGTTTTTTGGCGTCGCTCCACTAATTTCCGCACCTACAATACACAGACACCTCGCTCGAGCCGCGGCGAGTAGTGGCAGCGGCAGCGGCGAGGGCAGCAGAAATAAGAGACCGAGCAGCAGTAGAAGCAAGCGACTGGCGAGCAGCCGCACTAGTGTGTGTATACGTAAGGCAGTGGAAAAAGCGCGCACGCCAATCGATATACATATCGGGTAGAGGCTCCTTACGACGAGACTCTCCGTCTCCCTCACTCGCGCGCACTCGCCGTCTCGCTCTTCCTCGCGCTTTTCTCTCGAATGTTGTACTGTACTGTGTATGGCTCCGATTTATATTTACGAAAGCAACGTGCGTATACATATACGCCTCCCTCGCCACCAGAGAACCGTGCACACGTACATATATATAAAGGACGACGGAAGAGCTGTCACATATTATACGCGCCGCGACGACGAGGAAGAGCGATGAGAGAGAAAGAGAGAGTGCACATCACAATGTAACACCGCGCGCGAGTATATTATACACACACACACTCACAGGCAGTCCGTAGCGCTAGCGCTGCATGCACAATATATGTATACGTATATATAGATATATTATGTGTATATATTAGGTGTATGTACATACCGATGGGAGGCCGTCTTCCGTCTGTGCTGTTGGGCGCCGCGAATCGCTGCTACAGTGATAACCGTCGCCTCTCGGCTAATGATCATTTTCCCATACTGTTCTGTGTATAATATAGGTACTAATCGCGCTGGCCGGCTCCTCTTCCTCGTCGTCCTCTTGGTAGCAGCTCCGGGTCGACTCTCGGGCGGCGCTCCTCTTCTCGGGGGGCGGCTATATCGACGCTGCAGCCCGGAGAAGCGCATGTGCACACACACCCACGAGATGCGCAGACAGCGGCGCTCGTACACCACTGATATGATATCCACACATACACATATACACTTGTACGAGATATATATTACGCTCTGCGACGGTTCTGCAGCTCTTCCGCGCACGTATTGTTATTTTGCTGCAGAGCGCGAGTGGCGAGCAACAGACTATACTATACTGGCACACCTGCGCGCTCTCTCGCGCCAAATCACGCACACGCGCCTCTTGTGTTATGTATGTGTAATATACCTATCGGTGCAGCAGCGCAGCTTTCTCTGCTATAATATAGTCTCGCTGCTACTGATATTTTTTTCGGAGCTGTATAGCGATGAATGTTTACTCGACGGCACCGCTGCTGTCCGCTGATGCTTTTCGGAGCCTCAAGGTTGACGACGTCGCCGCACGCATGTTTTCGCGCTGCGCTACTGCTACTTCTTTTGTTTTCCTTCTTCTCTTTCTCTCTCGCCCTTTTGTTTCCTCCCCCCTCGGCGCAGGCAGAATCACGCGACAAGTCCTTCTTTTGTGTGATGCAGGATGCTGCAGCGAGTATTTTCAGCTGCTGCTGCTGCTGCTGCTGAGCGAATCGCACACACTATAACGTATATATAACACACACGTAGAATATATAACTGAGAGAGCAGCAGCCGCGTCGCTATACTCACATTTTTGATTCCTCCCCCTCTTTGCTTTTTGATGCGTACCTACTTGTTGAGGTGCGTAGTCAGCGAGATCGCTCCCGCGCACTACTGCGTGTGTGATGTTTACAGACACTTTTTGCGCCGCCGCGCGAGGTTATATATGGCGTGGGCGGCCGCGACGTTTTCCGATGAGATGATCAACACACGCGACGAAACGCTACTGCAAAAACAAAACACGGGATTTCTCTGCATATAGACTGACGATGCGCGCCGAGCAAGTCTCTCTCACTCACTCACTGCGGACTTCCGTGTTTTTCCTTTTTTGCTCGAGCTATGTATTGTAGGTATAGGTATCAGTATACTATAAAGTATATAGTCTTACTATACTATACTATACTATACATGCATATCAAATATATGTATAAACTGTATACTTTGTGTTTTGTGCGTATTGGAAAATGTATACGAGCGCGAGCGTCGGATTATACACTGATGGCGCGAGTTTGCTCATTGGTCAGAGTGATAGATATAAATTTCGTCCCTTAATTTACACGATTACATGTAATAATTAATTAATAGTGCCTTTACGATACACTTGAGAAATTAACATTTTAGAGATACTTGATTAAAAACGAAATAGTAAAAATGTACCTCCTGTTTAAGAGTAAACCTGACTATTTTTATTATAAAATTTACGCTGCAGGGAGTATTTATATTTGCGAATTAATTTGAATGCTTGAATGCTATGATTCTTCATAATAGTGTTGTCGCAACAATGACAACAACAACAGTTTGATTCTAAATCTAACGCGGGGAAATTTCAAATTTCGCATGATGGCGCTCGAGATATCGAACTGGCGCTTCCTGCGCGAAGGCTACGGCTCTGCTCTCTCGATAATCGGTCAGCCTTTTCCGGTCTCCAAGCTTATTGAGAGACGTGTTGTTGACAGCTTTTGCAGCATTAAAAGTAATAATTTACCCTAATTCAAGCGTAATTAAAAGTTAATCTTTGCGGCGGACACTTCCAACTATTATTTATAGTTTATCAAAAACACTAGTCACCTGAAAATTCATTTCGTCAGCTTTTGTTTGCGATTCGCCCGCTCACGTGGCTTCCATCGGCTTTCTCGCTACTTTATTGTGTTTGTTAATTGGTTTTTTGCATTTTCCAGATGCCGTCTGTCACGCTAAAAGATGTCGACCAGCATAAATTCGTCAAAGCATTCGCTGCTTTCTTAAAAAAGTGAGTATTTGCACATCCTACCTGTATACCTAACCTCACTCGTTGCTCCGACTAACCCCATGTTCGGAGACAGTGAATGTAGACGCTACGATATTTTTCTTCGTTGTAGTAGTCCCTTGAAAGATTTTAAAAACTGAGTAAATTAAGCGATATGCTCTACTTCATTCGATTTTTCACATACTGTCAATTCGTGTTTTTAAAAACAACAAAATTAGTGAATTTGTTTCATAAAATCAGTCTATATTATTAATGCGTACACTCCAATATTTCTAATGACAGAAACAGAATGTATTGACAAATGTTATGATTATTTTCAGGACTGGTAAGATGCGTGTCCCGGAATGGATTGACATTGTCAAATCCGCCAGGTTCAAGGAACTTGCCCCCTACGACCCGGACTGGTACTACACCAGGTGTGCTGCCCTTGTGCGTCACATTTACATTCGCAGCCCCATTGGTGTTGGTGCTGTGACAAAGATCTTCGGTGGCCGCAAACGCAACGGCACTCACCCTAGCCATTTCTGCAGGTCAGCTGGTGGTGTTGCACGTAAAGCCCTCCAGAGTTTGGAGCAGCTCAAGCTCATTGAAAAGACCCCAGTCGGTGGCCGCAAACTCACAAGCCAGGGCCGCAGGGATCTTGACCGTATTGCTGCACAAGTCAAGGCAAAGAGCAAAAAACAACTGAAGTTACAAGAGACCCTTGTACTGTAAAGCGTTTAATAATTATTGGATAATAAAAAAATTTTAAAAGAATTTTTTTATTATTTATCGACTCATGATCACACTATACTGTCTCCTTTTAAATATGATAGTTTTTTTTTAAGAAATGACAGTTGCATAATTATGGTCCTGTAATTATTACTTTAAACAAACATTTATTTAAGTTGATTTACAAACATCCACACTATAGAGATGATCATAAAAATTCCAAGAGTATTTTTGCATAAAATAAAACGGTAATTTATAATACTTATGAAAAATCAATATGAACTAAAATTTTCAACTTTCATTCATAATCCTTTTATTTTCAAAAAAAAAGTTAGAGCCAAGATAGATAGCCAAACAATAAAAATATCACTTTATTAACTGAAACAATCTTTGCGAGTACATAACTATACAGATACGCATATATCTGTATGTACAAGTAGGTATACACAATCATTTTTTCGGCCGAACAAATATTTTTCGAAAGTCCCAACAGCGGCGTGCCCAGAGAACGGTAAAAAAGTATCCAAGGTCGCGGCTTGCTCCAATCCCTGCTGGTAACGGTATCTATATACAAGTCTTTCAAAACCTCAGCCGCGTCCCTTTGCACCCATAACAATAAAAAACTATATACAAAGAAAATCATCGCATAGATGAGTAGGTAATCGTCATCGCCGCCCGGGCTGGGTTCTCTCCCGTTCCTGAGGAGAGAGTCTTTTCCTTATATACCCGCACTGTTGCCTACAGTCAACGAGTATAATACAGTATAACTTTTTGTAGTCACTATGTTTGTAAATTTATGAATCATACATTAGAAGCCTCATCTTTTTAAATAATTCAAAATTGTTAAGCAATGCTAAAGCTTTAATAACATTAAATTATCATTACTTGATAAAATCTTGTATAGTGTAAAACTTCATTTTTCTGATCTTGTATCGATTCTTCTCATAATATAAGTATATATACAATTTAAAAACATTCAAATCTTCATTCATTCATTCATTTTTTCTTTGTTCTGTTTGGCTATTAACACTAGATTTGTAATGATTATGAGTACCATCGCCAGTTCGTTGGACTCTTTTTTCAATCACATCTGATGAAACAGTCTTGAGATCATAAGCCCAACCTATCCTTGCAAAAAAATCAATGAATGCTGTGGTCAAGTTAAGCCAATAATCTCCTAATTCTGCAGTTTTGTAATCCCAAGGAAAGGTGTGATGATAGTTGTGCCAACCTTCACCTAAAGCCAACATAGCTACACTTATGTTCTGTGCAGCATAGATAGATCTAACATAAATTTTATGAAATATTAGTAAATAAAAATAATAAAAAATAATAATAAATAATAATAAATTAGTTTAATAAAACGTCATATCAATCTTTATTATAATTCAATTCTACCTGTCGTATGGTTTACCACCATACAAATGGGCAGCAGAATTAACCAGCCATGTAACATTGAGTGTATATGCATAGCGAAGGAGAGTCGAAACATAGAATGCATTCCTCCAAGTTTCATTCCAGAAATAAACTGGAACTACTGTAGGTAGTATGAAACACATTAGTGATATCAAAATTAGGTAATATCTAAAATACAGTAAAATTAAATTAAAGTTTTTTGACTGCAGCAGACATACAACATTTTA